>JAVJIX010000267.1:0-180000 GCA_036785185.1 Paratrypauchen microcephalus
AAGAGTTCAATTACGATTAAAACTTAATACCCCTCTGTGGATTTTATTTTTGCTTAATTTGCTTTTGTATCCTTTTCATATTTATTTTCTTATACATACTATTCTATATGTGCATTAGACAATTTAGCGTAACTCCAAAACAACTATTTAGGCTGGTTAGGCTATCTTGATTTTGTATCTATCCCCCACCTTTAATCAACATCAGAGTTTCACAAAAACAATAATCAAAAAATATTTTGGCAAACCTGAACAGAATTGTGCTAAAACTTTGCATATACTCAAAACCTCATTCCCGATGTTAACGATACTTCTATATATTAGTATTACCACCCCTAATGTGATGTAATGTTTATATTGTGCATTTCTAAAGCTAATCTTGATTGTCCTTGTCTCTTGTAGACAGTATCCCTGCAGACCTCCAGGAGCCGTTCTATACAGACCAGTACGAGCAGGAGCATCTGAAGCCCCCGGTGGCCAGCCTGCTCCTGTCAGCTGACCTGTACTGCCGAGCGGGGAGCCTCATCCTAAAAAGTGACGCAGCCAAACCTCTGCAGGGACATGAGGCTGTGATCCAGGCTCTGGCCCAACGCGGCCTCTACGTCACCGACCAGGAGAGACTGGTCACCGAGAGAGACCTGAGGAAGAGGCCTCTACAGATGGTAAGAGATGCGTGGTTAAACATATATATAAAACAAAAATTATATGTAATTTAGCCACATATCTGGTTCATGTGTTGATTCAAGGGCATAATACAGGTACATACAAAACCAAATAACCATCAAGGAAATCACCATCTTAATAATTAACTTATTCAAATACTTGAAATAATTACTGTTGTAGAATAAAATGAAGTAGCCGAAGAGTTCAAGAGAAGAGGCACTAACATGGGAGACATTTATTTACATCAGTACCTGGACACATGAACCTTCCAGACATTATGATAGCGTAATTCTATTCCAGTCTAGTACAGTCCAGTCTGGCTGTTTTTCCGTTATAGGGAGTATTATACCTCTGATGTCATGGGTTGAGTTAACAAGGACTGAGCTGGCAGTGAGAGCCCTCAGTACAGAGCAGAAATTGAGTTTCTCTAACACTTTGGAGTAAATTTAATGTTCCAAAATGGAGTTAATGTTCCAATAAGACATAACCAGATCAAAACTATTCTCCCTCCAACTGGATATATTGGCACATTTTTCTATTTTAGTGTTAGTGGTGTTCATTACAGCACACCCTGACTGTAGAGATGACCCCAGAGGCAGTGGATCTGGAGATAGGCCCATGTTCATTATTTTGGGTCATTTTCTCAATAGGAGACTTCATTGCTTCAGTGCATTGCAATTGTAATGCAATTAGCACACAGTATGGCAGCAGTCTGTTTGTAGAGCCTTGCTGGGTTTAATTTCTCTTCTATGCTAATTCAAAACTTATTTAAGTTCATTTGGGAGGCTCAGTGCTCCCATACTGTTATGTATTGACAGGAATCATTTATTACAATCATTTAAAATGATTAAAGGAATTTGAAGATGGCAAAGTTATGTCTTTGGAGAAATATACTTTTTTGTGTTGCATGGCAATTATTAGTTATTAGTTATAAGTCTGTATATGTTTATGTTTGTTATGAAAATTGTTGTTGTTATGAAAAAAAATGTTATTTTTATTAATATAAGGAAAATATAAAAAGCATATTTTTGAAGGTTAATATAAGGCTATTCAGTCCTTTGCTTTCAACTTGTGCATATTTATAAGAGACAGACAGTGTTAGAGAGTGAGTTATGACATGTGAGCAAAATGAGTTGGATTCAAAAGCTGCTCAAGTACTGAGCAGGTGATTCACAGAGGAGTCCCGAACTATTTTGAGCTCTAGCTGATCTGAGCATCGAAACTTTTTAAAAATTCTTTTGTCTGTTTCCACTGGTCTTCAGTCCTCATTGTTGCTTCATCTTTTAATTTCTCTTTTCATTAACTGTTCATTCTGTATATACTTCCTTGTATTGTTTTATTCCTTAACATTATTTCTAGCTAAAGGCTGGGCATTTTTTCCTCATAAAATATATTTTTTTCCCTTCATTCAATTTTAAGTCTTATTCATAATTTCATTTTAATAATTTAACACAAATACAGTCAAATTTCCCCCTTCAAAGTCTCACCTCCAAACCACATGCTTTTATATGACAGAAGATTGGCTGTGGACTTCCCATTAAAAAGAGCCAAACATTGACTCTTGATTAAAATGTGATTACTTGAACAGTAACAAAACAATGCAGTGATGATTATGTTTTCTACATCATGTGTTGTTTTTGTTACACAGTGAAGTCATGCTGAATGAAAGACTGACAGCTCAGGGGGAGATGATCTATTATTTAGATGTCTTTTCGAGTACTGAGGAGGTGAGCAGAAGGGTCCATGGATCTGTGCTCAAAGAGGAAGAACAAAGATTGTTCTTGTATCCTCTTAAGGCTGAGTGGTTTAATGGCTGCATTCTTAAAAGCAAAACGCCCTTGTGTTTGATACAGTGTATGGTAGACACTATAGTAGCTGAATCCCTGAAGTGTTTTCCTTCAGTTTAATACAGAGTGGATAATGACGTATTTGCAACTGCCAGAAGTACCACAGCTTCAGGAAGTCAATAACATGATGAGATGATGTTTACTATATATTGACTGCATAAACCTTTGCATTTCTTTATTCTCTTTTGTGTTTTACCATGTTATGATTCTCGCTTTTGATGAATTTGATTGCACCTTCACCCTCAGTCGCCTACACACATTATGCAGAGTTAGACTCACCTCCATCTGTGATTTTGAAACAAAATGATGTGGAGGCAGGCTGGAAATTAACATTTTAATGTAGCATGTCGTTTTAGGATTACTATGAAAATAACAATAGCCTTCAGTCATTAATTATTCCCAAATATCTTTTTGTATGAAAATGTCCAATGATTTTTTTCCCCCTATCAATATTATTTAACTACATTCAAACCCCTGACAATGAATTGTCTCTATTCATGTACATAACAGAGCACTTGCAAATTAAACATCGGTATAGTTTACGTTGTGCTGTATCATGATTGAGATTTCATTGTATTATTGGGCTGTAGTCATTTAGTCGATTAATCAGTCAACCAAATCTTTTTGACTATGTATTATTTTGTTGCATGGAGTGAGTTAGCTGGAGTTTTGTGAGTGACTGGACTGCCTTTATTAACTACTACTGTTTACTAGTTCTTCTCTGTATACATAGTAGTTTTAGTTGAATAATCGATGCACAAGGATTTTTCTTTTATTCCTTCCATTGTTCCTTAAAACAAACTCTAGTGACCCATCTGAATTGTTAGAGGTACAGATGTGATCAAAGCATTGGACGCAGACTGCTCCATTATTTACTTAAAAGGATGTTCCTGGATGTAGGCATTTCCTCCTCATAATCTGAGGTTCAATTCAGTCATTGCTCAACCTAAACTTGAATTAGGGCTCGACGATTTGGAAAAAAATATCGAATTGTAATTTACGGAGAAGCATAGCGACTGATTTGTGAGTTATGCTTCAATAGGATTCTGCGCAAAGTTCACATTTTAAACATGTCCAGAAGAATTCACAAAAAGACAAGAAAGAAAAAAGAAAGCTGGGATGTTTCGTTGTTTGTGAGGGAACTAAAATAGGAGCTATTGCAATTTGCTAATTGAGTCCATTCATATTGCGGTTTGATTTAATTGCGATTAGCCTTGCAGCCCTAACTTGGCTCTTATTTAATTTGATTTATTTATCCTTATTCAACCAGTGCTCTATTAGTGGACACGCCTATAATCTTGGTAACATTCTTGTAAAATACCCTAATACCATCTTGCATTCTTGCCTAACAGATTATCTTGTGTGACATGGCTACATTGACGAAAACACTCTTCATCCTCGTCTATGTCCGCCTCTTATGTAGTCCTTATTGAGCAGGCGCCTGGTTTCCATGGTTACTCTGAGTGGAGAGGCTGCTGGGGTGTGCGCGTGAGTAGGTGTATGAGACAGAGCGAGAGCGAGTGGGGGTGCTGGCTGCGTATGTCGCTGTGTTTCTGCTGGAGATGGGATGGGGGTGCGGTGAAGCTAAGTCCATTCTGCATGCTGGGCTCCAAAAAAAATAACTGATTTTCACAAGCAGGCAATAGTATCCGGTAGACTACATCAGCTAGCACACGCCCACTTCCACACAAAAAACAGGAGTTGCACCAAAATTGACCTGAATTTCTAGACGGATAGAGATACGCCATCTCGACATCAGACTGTCTTTTAGCGTTTCCTGGTGCTTTATGCCACAAACAAAGGCAGAGGGAAGCAGCAGGATGGAAGGGAAGCCCAGCCAAGTACGCTGTGTTCCCGTCGTGGTCTGATCTGCTCGCTGCCAATGGCCCTGACTCCCAGGACCAGCTCTGTGGAAAAGCAGAGCTCATTAGGAGATGATGTGTATAGCCTACAGCAGTTTTCATTCAAATAAAATGCACACAATGAGCACATTAAATCCAATTAGCAGCAGGTGATGCATAAGTTGAATAGCATTTTGGGAAATTTAAATCCCCTTTTATCCCCTGAGCCATAACATTTTCAGTAAGCATGCTGCATTGAAAATATAATGTTCTCTACTCTAGAAAACATTATATTTCTATTATAGTATTATGTTCACTCTACTCTTCTCTATTTTCAATATGCTGTACATTGCATACAACTTGTGTGGTACATTAGAAATTAGAAATCCTAACCTTATATTCTAATGTTACTTTCACACGGTCTTGACAAGTACTTTTTGTGACATTGTAGAACACACCAAAGTTTGTGTGTATCTTGAATGCTGGTTAAGTAAAATATAAGAATTAACAATAACTGGTTTCACATAGCATTTTTAGAAGTGGATTGTGAGTCATAATGCATAACACATGTAATCCATAATGACCTTATCTGGCTTCAAGCAGAGGGTTACACTGGGATCATGTTTAATAAGATTATGCTGAACAAGTTATTATAGTGTTTTCTCTATTTTACACTTGTTTGAATTAAAACCATTAGTTTAAAAAATAATCCGTTTGAGCTTTGGATTTAGCAGTTTGTTAATGATCAGTACTCACTTTTGCAATCCGTATAGACTATATTTATATGGCAGAATAAGGGCTCAACAATACAAGACAAAATATCTGATAACCTTCAGTACTGCAATACTAAATATCTATATAGTCTGCAGAATGTGCTCAAATATTAACTGTCAAAATGAATATGTTTTCCAGGACTTACACAATCAGGCCTCAGATGGAATAATGCAGGATAGTTATGGAATCGCTGACTTTCCGTAATGATAATTTTGTAATATACTGTGCAGCACCACACTGAATTCCAATGAATGACTTTACAAGCATACAAAGCAAATACCTTTGTTTGATACTTTATATTCTAGCACGTCTAAAGGAGCAGTGGTAAAAATACCTTTCAGCCTAAACCAACAACACAGAGCAAACACTTTTCAGTTGTGGTCTGTAGTGTAGACAGTCATGCTGAGATGGAACATGTTTCCAAAGAAGGTCAAAATAAGATCTCTCCTCTGAGTGTCCAGAAGTTAGCATCAAGCTTTCCTTCCATTTGCAGTCTGATTTTAGAAACATTTTGGTGCATAGGGTCCACCTCTGTACTGAAGTTTTTACTTGCTCAGCAGTGGTGCACCTTTTTCACTAATAGGGAATGTCTTCCTCTTATGTAAAGACTAAAATGATTATCTTAAATATTCAGTCATTTACATAAATCATGAGAAAATATTACAAAATTATTATAAATACCCACTCAGCAAGGTCAGGTATGACCTTCCAAAAAAAGTGATGTGGTTGAGTGTGTCCAGCAGACTCCACCATGAAATGACCTGAGGCAGAACGATTTAGTTTTAGACAACTCCTAACAGAGCAGAGCTACAGAGATACTGGGAGTGAACTCTGTAGCACACTTCACTGTTCACTCTTGGACTATGTGGTCCTATAATTCTATTAAACTGTAATGGAGTCAGCTAAACCAGTAGAAACAATTTCCTGGTTGATTAGGTTATAGTTGCATCTTCAAGTGCCCATGTGTTTCTGTTGGTTCAAAGAAAGTATGAGGAAAATAGAATGTGTACTGATACTTCAGAGGAACAGGTAGAGGAAATGATAGATTTATGGATGTTCCTGCAAGACTGGATGTGGTAAAGTAGATCTTAAAGAGGCTGTATCAGATTTTTTGTAAAATTTGCTCCAAAACAGATTTAGTGTAAAAGTAGCTCTTAGGGTCAAAATTAGACCGGTGTGTGCTGTCCACATCCATTTGGAAATCAGGAAGTGCACTGATTGCTTGCTAATGGTTGTTATCATCATGGTGATAAACTAGGTTAGGATAAAATGTGTTAGGAAAGTAAGGAATAATTTTGCATTGTTGCTAAGTGTTAAATAAACTAACTCATATTTTAAGACAGTAGAAATCAGGTACAGCACCTTTAACTAGTCTAAATTACTCAAATCAATCCTGAATTTATTTTTGTTTTATTTATTTTTAACCATATTTTGTGTGACAATCCCTAAAACTGAACCCTTTTTCTGCTTTGTTCAGCTGTTCCTATAGCTTTCAATCTTGCCTCACCTCTGGACTGTATTAAAGATTCATGGATGTCCCCAGGTACAAATCCAGACAAAAACACAAAGCTGCAGTACAATAAAAGCAGGATATTTACCATGAAGGAGCAGGTTCTTCTCCTGAGAAATCAATATAAGATTTATGGCCCAATCCTCTTACATGAGAGAGCAAAGCCAGAGTTTATGTCTGCTGCCATAGGTGTATGTTGTATCAGATTTAAGTCAAAGATGGTTTAAACCTCCCTATTATTAGGAGAAAATGGGGTATCATATAATAGAAGGCTTGTTTCCTTCTTGGTGTCATCGGGTTGCAAAACATTATGTAACTGAATAATGCTAAATAGCTGGCAGGCAGATGGAAGATATGGATTCATGCAGTTGTGTTGTTGTATAGTAGGACTGGGCAATCCTTCAAATTTTACTCACAGTCTAATTGTTTGAGAAACCGTAAAAATCATCAAAATGAAATCAAGTTTGGCCTCTTTATTGCCAAAATCTAGTGTCAAGTAAAGTGGCTGAAGTGACTGTATGTTCACCTATGTTCACAGCTAAAGGGGTAGACATTAGAACAGTGTAAACTTAATAACTCAACAGAGTAGAATATGTCGCTATGATGAATAAGAGTACAGAGTGGTCTTGTCTTTGGACAGTGAAAGTATAAAGAAGATGCAGTAGCTGTGAGTTAGCTGGCTGGAAGCGCCTGTTCTTCCACCCCCACAGATCCTCATCCATGCGTTTTATGAGGTCTCTCTTTCGCTCATTTCTGGATGCCATTTATATAAAGCCATGTGTGTTATGCTGTACAATGCAGTACATAATTTTCTTTAAAATAAGCAGGTATTTCAGTACCAGTTCTATTTGTGAAGCTCAGTATGTTGGGCTTCACTGTAAAATGAACTATTAGACTAGGAAACAGTGCTATGGTACATTTCTGTTTTTTTATATTGTGAAAATTAAATCTGAACAATTTCAGAAAATATGTAACTGTGATTTATGCCGATTCTGTTCATGGTGCACACTTTAAACATATTCAGGCATTCACGTTTGGCAAAAGACTGAAATGAACTGAACTAAGACAAGAGTCCCATGTATTTTGTAATTACAGTGTTTCAAATGTCAGGACTGACAGTTGTAGCAACCCATGTTTTGTGTTGATTATAATTTATTTGCTTCTCACAGTATATTGCTGTGATTTACTAATTAGTCTGTGTGTGTGTGTGTGTGTGTGTGTGTGTATGGCCAGTGGCCAGTGCAAACAAGATTAGTTCTCCTTCTTGCTATTTGATCTCATCAGACCACAGTGGAGGAAATCTATATCCACAAATGCATCAAAGGAGCAGACAGGAAAAAGAGGCCTCTTGGGCAGGACATTGGTCCCAGAGCCATTTTTAAATTGCCTTTGTCTGGAGTTTATCATCTTGTTGTCAAAATAAGACGCAAACTTGAAACTGTTCTCTGTAATCAATGGCTTCAGTTGTTTTCTGTGGTTAATTGTTTCACTGTTTAGAAGGGATCAATTAAAGCCAACAGGAAACAGCAAAGTAGTATATAATTAAATGGGCTGAGTTGCCAGATACAAAAATTAAACCTTACCGTTAAAGCTTACGGCACTGCTAATGTAATGCTAATCCACATTACCCCAAGTTTATTTGATTGTTGTTTTTCTTTGACCACACTGCAAAATAACAATTCACTGCATTGTCTAATATGTGTTTTTGACCCACTTCATCTTCTATCTTATTAGTTGATGTAATCCTCATCTTTATCCAAAAGTAGTTCATGGTAGAGAAACTCATGACAATTTTCTAATTTAATACATCTGCTCCCATTGGGGGGTCGCGACCCCTAGGGGGGTTGCGGAGTTACTGCAGGGGGGTCGCGAAATCTTTTGATTTCACTTTAAAATAATATAATTTTATATTTTATAGTGTAAAATACAGTATTAACCTGTGTATTATTTCCTTGTATTGGATGTACCATAACAGAGTAGCAATGTTTATACATGACACTAAGCTCAATTTAATATAAAACACAGTTCTATGCCGTATATATAGTAGCCCATATATAGTGGCCCAGTTCGCCATCTGTTTGGGGGTCCCTGGCCTGAAAAACGTTGAAGACCCCTGCTATAAGATATAAGATACTAATAACTTTGGATCATATTTGTATAAAAGATGCACTGTAACCATGTTTTATAAATGTTGTGTTTTGTTCAGAGCGCCCATCTGGCCATGATCGACACACTAATGATGGCGTACACAGTGGAGACCGTGAGTGTGGACAAAGTCATGTCCTGTGTCCGTCAGTATTCTTCTTCCGACTCTGAGGAGGAAACGCCGTATGACACAGAAGACACTGTTACAACCTGGATCAACAAGGTACACAATGCTATTTTATGAACTGGAATCAGCTGGTGTATTTAAATTCATAGATTTCATAACCATTAACAGGACAGACAGAAATGTCTCAATACAGCAGCATATCTTTGGAATGCCATTGGAAATTATTGGACTTCAGTTTGATTAAAACTTTATTAACTGCATAGCCCTACATTTAGCATGTCAATTTAGTCTCTAAACCCATGTAACAGATGTAATTAGTAAAATTTCTAAGTAAAATTTTGACATGTTCAGATGTTGTTTTATTGCACCAACATCCCCCTGAAGCATACCGTAAACCTAATGTAACAAAATACTCTATTAGTTTGCATTTTACGACTTTATTGTTAAGTGTGTATGTTGCCTATAGAGGAAATGCTGACATCTCTCCACACAAAGCCAGTGAACCCAGTCTGTTTACATTCCTTTGGTGGGAACCTCTGCTGTCACACTCACTGCACACCACTAACACACTCCTGCAAAGGCTTCCAGCTATGGACAGACCCTACCGGCCAGACATATGGTGCCCTGTTGTGTCCTCTTTGAAACGAAATATGAAACAGCCTTGTTGTTCGTGAAATTTAAAACAAGGTGTAGATGAGGAGAAAGCTGAATACCTACAAATTTCGATAGTATGAAATGTGATAATTAGCATAGATATAGTATAATGTAATGAATTGTCATCTGTTTTTTTTTGTTTTTTTTTTCAGGTAAACGAGTATCTGAAAGACATTTTGATCCAGGAGCAGAAAATGAGAGAAACTCAAAACTTAGATCCAGCTGGAGCTCCTCGGGTAAATCACGTTTATGTAATCATATAAGTCATATAAGTCCCAATGTCATTTCCTATCAGTTATTTTGTCAGGCAGTGGGCCATGTAATCCCAGATAACAGAAGCTATGCTATTGTTTGAATTTCAGACAAAGAATAATTTCCAGCTTAGTAAATGAGATAAAGAGACACGCTTAGCATCACTTCATATTAAGATACTGATCTTCTTTAGCCACCATGATGACTTTACAAGCTCCTCATGTGCCTTAACTAATAGTTCATAGCTTAACAGTCTAATTAAACCAGCAGGCATGTAGTGCAGGGTCAGTCCAGCCTGTAGTTCACTGTGTTACATAACCAACTTTGCTCTGGGCAGTTCTAACGTCATATGACTGTGTTCAAAGTGTGCATGTGCAGGCAGATATAGCAATGCCATTTACAGGAGACAGCTGGAGTGAACACTGCTGAATTATTCACTGGTCTGGACCAAATTTGGTAGTGCTTTGGTGATGCAATGCAGAATATTGCATTGCTTTAAAATGACTTTCTTTATTTATTTAGTTATATAAAATCATACTGCCAGGCCTGTAAGGTATGAGCGCTGAGTGATATTATAGCATTGTGTCCTTCAATAATAACCACAGTTTGCAATGTAATTCCGGGTTAGGCAACAAAACCCCTCCACCCCTCAAAATTATTCTCAGATATTTAAGTCAAAAGCTGTAATATAAAGTAATTTTAAATCATGAAAATCAAATCAATAATATACAATTGTTAAATGATAATAAAAAGATAGAAAGATGTAAGAATGATGCATGGTTGAAAGAATAAAAGGGGAACGGGAAATTATAGGTAAAATAAAATACTTAAACCGTAAGAAAATTGTGTTATGGGCATTTGAAATAGAAATAAGAAAACATGTACAATGCTTTATCACACTTAATATATATTTTTTGTGCAAGTGTGCACAAAAAAGTACTTTAAGAAATAATAAAAAGGGCAAATCCTTCAATAAGTTTCTTTGGGGCAACTTTTGCTCAGGATGTGGAGATGGGTCCTTTGGCATTATTGCAATCTCACCTGAGGATAGGGCATATTTTTTATTGAAGCTTTCCTTGTTATAGAAACTTGTTATAAAATCTTCTAGAATATTATGTTTCTTTGTAGAGGATTCCACACAATAATGCTTTGTTGCTGAAAGGAAAGACAGGGCATATTATCTCTTATCATCTTACCATCTGTTTGTTTTATTATTGCGCCCAAATAGGGCACTGAAGCTTCTGACGTAGTTCCACTCGTGTTCAGCTGTAGGTTTAGTTAGAGAAAATGTTGATCTGAACAGCTATTCATCAGAAAAATCACTTGCTTCCTCACATGGCACCGTAATGCCAAGCAAGTTTATGGAGTTTCATAAACAGCAGTGCATATTATTATATAACAGAAATATTAAATTATCTGTTACTAACACTATCCCTTTCCTTTGTATGTGGTGGATAGTCTTTGAATACAATGGTTGCATTGTTGGTTGTTCACAATCCACTGCATTTATTAGAACAAGGACACTATCTACTAGGTCAGTGTATTGATTAGTTAGATATTGATAAGTCATTAGTCAGTAACATGAAGGGGAAGAGGTGAAGGCAAAAGACATGAAGCTTTCTGCTAAGAATACTGGAACATATAAGCCAGTCAGGATAACAAACTTTGAAGCATGATATATTGTAACAAAAAAATATAATGATGAATATTGAATCTAATTTATGCCTGCTTGGAATGTTCCACAATATGACATTAAACAGATCTACTTTACAAGTATGTAGAATCCCTCAGTCGTCCAGGTAGAATACATGGCAAAAGGAGGAATTAAATTTGTCAACTGGACAAAAGTTTATTTGGTCAAATACATTTTGCAGCTCATCCAAGGTGCTTCTTCAGTTCTGGCTAGAGTGCTGGTGGACACTGCTTATATCTGCCTGCAGGGAGGAGCTAACTACAGTGAAATTACTATGAAACTATCACACCTATTTGCTTACGGTTTCTGTTAGTTAGGTAAGCCTATAATATGCAGTGGGAGTGTGGGGTCTTGTTTACGAACCCATTCATGGCCATAATGGGTGTTTTCACACCTCTGGACCTGACCTGGCTAACCCTATTGTTTTCTTTGTTTGTTTTGATTTAGGTTTGAGGATAGAGTTATAAATGGGAGACAAATTATGTCTGAGACCTCCATTTCTGTTCAAAGAATGATCCTCTTTAACTCCCCTCTAAAACCAGTTCTTTTCTCTGTACCTCACTGTCCTCAAAGGAGTGCCCCATGGCTTTTAGGTGGAGATGTATGGCAGATTGAGGTCACTATGGCTCTCCCGTCTGTGTTGGTACATTCTCTTGTGAAGTGGCTGTTTTGTTCTCCATTGTAGTACTCACTGCAGTCTTTTACACTGAATGGAGTAGACTACATTGCTTTGTTTGTAGCATGGTGTTTTGTCCTTTGGGTGAACCAGTGGTCCAGAACTGGTGTGAGAGGGGCGTTAAAGAGGCTATTTTTGTCAAGAAAGAGAATCCTTCCTTGAACAGAAATAGAGGTCTCAGGCGTCATTTGTCTCCCATCTAGGCCTATAACTCTATCCTCAAACCTAAATCAAGACAAACAAAAAAAACAATAGGGCAGCCAGGTCAGGTCCAGAGGTGTGAAAACACCCATTATGGTCCTGGTTTTGCTAACAAGGCCCCACACTCCACTCCCACTGCATATTGAATAGGCTTACCTAACAGAAACTGTAAACAAATAGGTGTGATAGTTTCATAGTAATTTCATTGTAGTTAGCTCCTCCCTGCAGGCAGGTATAGGCAGTGTCCACCAGCACTCTAGCCAGAACTGAAACATATTCGACCAAATAAACTTTGTCCAGTTGACAAATTGAATTTCTTCTTTTGCCATACCTTACATGTATTCAATAACAATACCTAGAAAAACAGGCATTCTGAACATGAGCGGGGTTGCCTCTCCACAGATCTGACCAGTAACTTGGCTTGGTTTAGTTTCCATGATAATAGAAAGGTTTAATGCCATACTGTGAAACATTTCTGATAACGCAATAACATGTCCATAGAGAAAAGCAGGTGGACCTTCCTTAAGAAACATTACACAAAGCACCTGTAATGTAAGCATGTACTTGTCATTGTTACCTACTTTAATTTACTTACTAACTAGACAAGTTATTTTTTGCTTTCTAGTAGTGTTAGTTTTATTATTCCAGGCTTTTAGAGCAGTCATGGATTTATAATAGAAAAGCTTAGTACAAAGTCTTCATATTTCTCTTCCTTGCCTTTGAAGTCAAATTTGACTGTATAATTTTATCTGACACTTACATTTGGGGCTCTGATAACCTGATAAGAGAGAATTAACAGCGGGAAACCTTTTTTCTCCACAATCAGCTTACAAAGTTGGCACAAGCTGGCATTTGTGCCTCCTAATGTGATGTGATGGTTTTAACTTTTGAGATTGAAAAGAGTAGAAAACTTTTGAGTTCTTCTTCAACTGCCTCTTGCAACATAGACATTTTCAAAACACTTTAAAGGTACATTGTGTAACTTTTCTGGTGGCAGGTCCATCAAATACTTCATGGAGACCAAACCAGATCGTTACAATTCAGATTTATGGAGAGACTACGCCGCTCACAGTCAGAATGTTTTTCTCTTTATTAATTAATATTAATCCACATGTAACTGAATAAATGTAAGGTAGAGCTGTTTAATGTCATACTCAAGACAGAGCAATGACATCTCCATAGGAACAAGCGGGTGAACAACCAAAAACCAGAAAAGTTGCATAGTGCACCTTTAAATAACGCTTCACTGCTACTTATTTACCTCAGCCCTGTGTTCTACATCTCTATTGCTGCCCTGTCTTGTTCCACCAATTGCATTCCAAACTAATCTTGCGCAAATGTTTTCTTTCTTTTTTTTGCTTTGCTTTTGCAGTCTCCAACCAAGTGGTACATGAAGCTTGTGCCTGTAAGTCTACTAATAAACGCTTTGCTGTTTTTCTGTGACCAGTGACATATTAACCACCATCAACCTTTGTGCTTGATCCTATGATCTGCTATATAAACTAGAGAGAAATATGTTTTGTATTAATAGTTTGTATAAGTCATTCAAACATCCCTTTCTTACCATGTCACAAAGAGGTGTTCCATTTCAATCTCTGTAAAGAAAATCAAATAGAATAAGAAAATGTGTTGTTTTCCGTTCCTTTCTTCTCCCAGGCTCGCTACAGGAAAGAGCAGAGCGGCTCACAGGCAGTTCCCTGGATCCCTCCTGTGGACAACCTGCTCAAGGACAGCTCTGATGGCTCAGCTCTGGCCTCCCTGCTGCACTTCTACTGCCCTCAGCTGCTGCCATTGGAGGGTGAGTAATATTTGTAAAAATCGTGCAGTAATATTGTTACTATTACTCTACTCTGTGAGCATTGTAATGTCAAATAGGACTCAGGGAATGGGTGGGCAATATTGACACCATCTAAACATATGAAGTGAAGAAATATTACCTTTACTCTTGTTTGGAGGTCACACTGCAAGTTTCTGTTCTGAGTATAGACAGTACACTCAATATTCAAATTTTGCTCATCTCCAACACAGCAATTCCAATATTACAATTTTGACCCATCCAAACAAATTTCATACACAAAATAGGTACAGTCAAAGATACTGAGAGAAGAGTTACAAGTATAGGTGTCCTTCATTGATGCCTACTTTCTTTGCCTCTACAGATATCTCCCTGAAAGAGAACATGACACTGGCTGATAAACTCTATAACCTGCAGCTCATCCAGGACTTTTGCAAAGACAACTTAAACAGCTGCTGCCACTTCAGCCTCGAAGACATGCTGTATGCCTCCTCCACCATCAAGGTACACTGTTACTGTAACCTCATTTAATTTTGGTACTGTAAACTGGTCATTACAGCATAGCAGATAATGAAATGTCCTTGTTATAAGAATCTAAATAGTATTTGCATAGTGTACAGAGTAGTTATTGAATATTGGTTGTAAAGATTATAATAACTATACCCTTAAACCTGAAAGTAAGTCCACAAGCATGTACATGTAACAATAACATAACTGCTTGACTGTAGTTTGACTTGTGTCTTGTTTTTAAATCATGTACAGTTGTACTCTGTTATAAAAATAAAATACACAGCTGTGGTTTAGGATACAGCAAATGAGAATACAAGATGTTGTAGAGCGCTCAGAGAGAAGCTGAAACTGGAGAAATGAGCAGCTCTAGAGCCCACATGCAGTGGAAAAATCCATTCAACCCTTGGATCTGACCACACACTGGGGACAATTACACAGTTCTTCTAGTTTGGTTTTTCCCTAATTTCTTGTTGTACTTTCCCTTTCTCGGATGAGGTTTCACATTCTCTTCTATTTTTTGACTTGGAATCTGACCATTTTATCCTCATCTTGTAGATCCATCATTTTCTAACACCTACTCTTTCTAGTGGTAGTGGGTAGCTGCGGGTGCCTATTGCAGTAGTTATGGACCTCCAGTGTAGACATTTGGTGTTGGGCTGTCATGCCTGTAGATATTTGATCATTTAAAATGGTTCACCAAGAATTTTGCACTGTGTCTATGGGCCGTCACCTGCTTGTTACTATGGAGATGTCATTGCTCTGTCTGGAATGTTCCACAGTATGACATTAAAGGTCCCATGACATGGTACTTCTTGATGCTTTTATATGGCTCCTTAATGGTTCCCTAATACTGTAAATGAATCCTTCTTCAAAATCAACACTCACTGCATGAGATATGACTCTGACAGTCTTCATGAGGCTAGATATGTGTCTAAAATGCTTTATTCTGAGTGTTGCTGCTTCAATGCAAATGAGAAGGACAGAGAGATTGGCTAAGGAGCTCCTCAGCGCAGCTCGGCGCAGCTGTCTCCTCTCTTCCGTGTTTTATGCACGAAGACAGATGAGAGACTTTGCAATGAAAAAAAGCATATTTACACAGAAAATAAAATTAAACCACTGGTATTTCAGAGGTCCAGAGGGTCGGGTAAGGGACTTGCGAGCCTAGAAACACTCGGACCTGCCTCCAGGCAAATAAAAAAACGCATTTCGCATTGCGTAGCGCATTCACAGTCCAAACTCTATGGGCGGGATATACAGGGACGCTGAGTGGAGACAGAGGGAGGGGCTGGAGCTGCATTTGCCGGTCTGACGTCAATAAGGTGCCTTGTCCGAACTCGCCCGTTTGAGCACTGTTTTTTTCAAACGCAGAAAAGGACCACAAATGCTCAGTTTAGACATTT
Organism: Paratrypauchen microcephalus; assembly: GCA_036785185.1. Taxonomy (NCBI): domain Eukaryota; kingdom Metazoa; phylum Chordata; class Actinopteri; order Gobiiformes; family Gobiidae; genus Paratrypauchen; species Paratrypauchen microcephalus. The sequence goes on from JAVJIX010000267.1 coordinate 16,086, forward strand.
CGCAACTTTTAGCCATGGGGGGGGGGGGGGGGGGGGGGGGGCTAAACAGGGGAGGGGAGCTCACATTAATGTTCAAAAACCTCAGAAAATGAAAATTTCATGCCATGGGACGTTTAAAATTTATTCAATTACAGGTGGGTTTATAGCCCAGAAATACCTAGAAAAAAGGGCATTCTGACTGTGTGTTCCTTCTCTACAGATCTGACCTGTAACTTGGTCTGGTTTGCTCTTCCTGAAGATAAAAAGGTTTACCGTAATGCCAAACTGTGAAACATTCCAGACAGAGCGATAACATCTCCATGGAGAAAAGCATTTGATTTGGCATTTTGGCAGAAAAGCATTTAACCTTTGATTTGGTTTATAAGGAACCACAGAAACCATGGAGTGAATTAGCTTGAGATTTTGGAACAAATTGTTAAATTTTTTGTCTTAATTTTTGTTTTTTCAGAGCTAAATATGTAGTTCACTAGTACTTTTCTATATAAATATTTATTATTGGATGAACCTACTGTATGTGATTTTGTGAGTGCACTTTGGGTCAGATACATGATCTGGTAGTTAAGAAGTTTTGAAAGCTTTCCCAGTGCCACACCTTACCCCCTTTTAGTCCAATTATCACTGCACGAGAGATGTGTTTAGTTGACCAAAAATGGCTTTAGTCAATGGCAAGAGGAGAAATTCAATTTGTCAACTGGACAAAGTTTATTTGTTCGAATACGAGTGCTGGTGGACACTGCTTATAACTAGCAATCTAGCCAGAACTGAAGAAGCAGCTTGGATGATCTGCAAAATGTATTCGACCAAATTAAAGGAGAATTAACGTTTTTTTACAATCTGAGCCTTATTTCGGTAATAAAACAAGTTGTTTTACACACCCATAGCACTTTGGTGTCATATGGAGCACTTCCGGAGATGTTTTAGATTTGCTATATCCATAACGCGAGCGGTCTCCAAATAACACAAACTTTAGCACTTTTCAAATGATAGAAGCTCAATGTCTTAGTCTACACTTTCGTTTGAGTCAAAAGTGGCCTGTAATCTGAGATTTATCCATAATTTACAGCTTTGCGTTTCATGTTTGGGTCCCGAGAGCTGAGAGCGAAATAAGATGTGACTCCACAAATGCGCACTGGCGTCCTCATCTACTCAAAACTATGGATAAATCTCGGATTACGGGCCACTTTTGACTCAAACGAAAGCGTAGACTAAGACATTGAGCTTCTATGATTTGAAAAGTGCTAAAGTTTGTGTTATTTGGAGACCGCAAACATTATGTCCCGAGAACTCACATTACGGAGATCGCTAAACTAAAACATCTCCGGAAGTGCTCCATATGACACCAAAGTGCTATGGGTGAGTATGGGTGGCGGCACGGTGGCTGAGTGGTCTGGGTTCGATCCCCGGGTTGCCTGGGCCTTTCTGTGTGGAGTTTGCATGTTCTCCCCGTGTCTGGGTGGGTTTCCTCCGGGCACTCCGGTTTCCCCCACCAACCCAAAACATGCACCATAGGTAAATCCTCCAGCTTAGGTCCTGATCATGGAGATGGTCCCCGGGTGCAGTAATGTGCTGCTCACTGCTCCTAATAACAGGATGGGTTAAATGCAGAAATGGAATTTCCCCACTGTGGGACTAATAAAGGCATAGCTTTCTTTCTTCTTTCTTTTCTTTCTTAAAACTTGTTTTATTACCAAAATGAGGCTGTAAAGGCTGATTGTAAAAAACGTTTATCCTCCTTTAACTTTGTCCAGTTGACAAATTGAATTTCTCCTCTTGCCATGGATTCTACCTGGACGACTGAGGGATTCTTCACATGCTTTTAGTCAGTGACAATGTCTTTAGTCAAAATGAACAGAACTGGCTCATACACACAAACAGAAATACACTGTAGATACTAGGGCCAGTTCATGTTTATAGAAGTGGAGTACCGAGAGAGAGCAATTCACAAGTATGTCCTCCTCAAAGATTGGGAGAAAGTCTTGGTAAACAAATCTATAATTTACTTGCTTTGAATTTAGAGATAGAAGCTAAGTATTAATCTGCCAAGTGACTTAAAAAGACAGCAACACAGCCAGCTTTTTAATTAGCACAGCAGCACATTAAACTAGTGTTCCAGAGGTGCAGTTTCTAAGTATCTCTGTGCGCATGTGTGAAAGCTAATACAAAACTGGTGATCTTCAGTGAGCTAATTTATCGCATCAAAGTTAACCAGTAGGAATAGTATTTTAACCTAGAATACACTGAAAAGACAGCTGTCACTACAAGCACATTTTTCACATTTTGACTACCATGATTTCAAAATGTGTTGTTGGTAGTTTTTGAAATGCAGAGGATTTTTCTGCTGACCCAAAATAAATTCAAGCTAAAAATGCAATGAGATAGGTAAGCAAATGGATACACTTCTATCTTTGTTGTGCTGATCCCGCTGTCTGGAGAGATAATAAAATTCCTTGTGGGGAGAGTTATTGCCGCTCAGCAGTGCAGGCAGAACCGATTTCAGTAACCTTGACCCACTTTCAGATGGGCACACCCTGAAAAGCTGTGTGCCACGACGGAGACACTAATGGAAAAACCTTATTATAGAGACTGCACTAAAACAGGCACAGAGACAGTAGTGTGTGAGGTGTTCATACAGAAGAAAACTGAGAATGGAAAAGTGTAATGGATTAGTTAGTTAATAGGAAAACATACTGTAGCTACTAGATATGTAGATAGATAGATAGATAGATAGATGGATAGATAGATAGATAGATAGATAGATAGATGGATAGATAGATAGATAGATAGATAGATAGATAGATGGATAGATAGATAGATAGATAGATGGATAGATAGATAGATGGATAGATAGATAGATAGATGGATAGATAGATAGATAGATAGATAGATAGATAGATAGATAGATAGATAGGCAGGTAGGCAGGTAGGTAGGTAGGTAGGTAGTGACAAGACAAAATGCACTCACACTCTCCATTCTATAAATCACAACATGCATTAGCCGAAGCTATTCTTTCCTAAAGAACATTAGGCTATAGTAAATCATGTCAACACACACCCATTTACCCTTCATTTAATTAATACACACATCTAAATTACTATCTGTGGACCCAGGCAAAAGAAATGAGATTCGCTCTTATGGTGTACAAGCACAAGCTTTTTCATGAATAGGGTTTCAGCCTGTGCTCCCAGATTATTAGCCCAACTGATTTTTATAGCAGCTCTCAATAAATTATGTGAACCTTATGCATAATTTGATGTGTCCTGAATAGATTGGATATATCAGATTCTGACTCATAATAGGAATACCTTATGCCAATGTGAGTGCAGCGCGCTGACTAACTAGCCTTGAGCCTCGAAGGTTCCTTCGGACGCGGCACGTAACAAAAAATAAAGAGTCTTGAATCCAAGGTTTGTCTTTTCTATCTTTACTAAAGTGAAAGTCATACAGAACAAAACAACAACAAAAAAACAAAAAGAATTTCTAGAACTTGTTGCTTCCCTACGTGACGTCCCTATCTTTCTACGTGCCACGTGACGGTCAAAAGACTGTCTAGCTTCTGTAGCTCGAGACTTCCTCTCTCTGCCTCGCTATCTATCCTACAGCTTAAGATAGCTGAAATTAAATAATTGATCAAAGATTAAAGTAATAAGATCGAAGATCAAAGTACAGTGGTACCTCACCTTATGAAAGACCCAACAAACGAAAATTTCAAGTTACGAAACGCCTTCACGTTAAATTTTGGTCTTTAGATACGAAAGAAAATTCAAGTTACGAAACGCGAAATCTCAAAAATTCAAATAATGAGCGCTCAGCCACACACATTATACGCTTTTCTCAGACTGAATTTAAACTTTTCTCACATTTGTCTCTCGTTTAAACACTCAAACTTTCATAGATTTTCAACAAAATTATTAATAGTGAAGTGTGGGGGGAAGGGGGAGGGGGGAGAAAACTGCGTGCGGACATGTGTAATAGCGCAGCATGACCCGGTGCGGGGCTGCCAGCAGGTCTAGACCTGGACTAAACCAGGACTGGACCAGGACTAAACCTGGACTAAACCAGGACTAAACCTGGACTAGACCAGGACTCAGACCAGGTGGATTAAAGCGCAGCGCGCGGGTCTATTTCCTGGTTTCGTTTCGAGTCACGGCTGAGGCGAGCAGCGAGGGGGACCGCACGCAGTCTGAGCGCATGAACGAACGCATGCAAGAGCCGCGGTGGTCTAGACCAGGTCTAGAGGAGGTCTAGAGGAGGCACGGTTTGAGCACGGGTCTCGTTCATGCGCTCAGACTGCATGCGGTCCCCCTCGCTGCTCGCCTCAGCCGTGACTCGAAACGAAACCAGGAAATAGACCCGCACGCGGCGCTTTAATCCACCTGGTCTAGTCCTGGTTTAGTCCAGGTTTAGTCCAGGTTTAGACCTTGGTCTAGACCTGGTATAGTCCACGTTTAGTCCTGGGTCTACAGTCTCTACGCAGAACATAATGTTACACTATAAAAAAAAGTTACACTATAAAAAAAAACTTGGATCGGGGCCTTGGAACGAATCAGGCTTTTTCCATTGAAATAGCTACTCAACTTACGAAAAATTCACGTTACGAAACCACTTCTGGAACGAATTAATTTCGTAAGGTGAGGTACCACTGTAAAACATATAAACGTAAATATTAACTCTTACTAACATAGAAAATGGCTCTAACAGCCAGTTTCAGTAGGGCTATGCAATTAAACCATTTTAGATTTAGTCATTTCTAATCCTCAATGAAATGCTTGGGTACTTTTAATCAAGAGGTCTATAGCCAATCATCTGTCACTAAAAGCATGTGGTTTAGAATTCAGACTTTGGAGTAAGAAATTAGTCAGTTTTTGTGTTGAATGGCAATGATTAAAAAGTGTTGTTTATGTTCAGGATAATAATATTAGAAGCCATATCTTTGTTTTTAGGAAGACAAAATAAAAAAATGAAAACTGGTATTTATTTTTTGTCATATCAGCCAGCAAACGGGGTTGTTTTTCAAAGCACTTGGCAAAGGTTTAAAGGAGAGGACATTAATGCTCTCTGAATGCTCGGTGTATGGGCTAGTCCTGCACTTAGCCACAGACAATAAATTATTAGTAATATGATGTTGCAACTGAATATGCTGTATATGTACCGTGTTAAATATTTAAATGCATTGCTTAATTTGAGGAACTCACCTGCCAAGTGTGTACGTTTAACCCACGTATGCTGGCCGGAGTGGGGGCTTTCTACCATTCGTCCTGAGTGGATTATCTTTTCACACCCACTCCCCCTCAATCCACTCAACCCTGAGCTGCGGACCATTAATCACCAATCATGTTCCTGGTCTAGTTTCATCCTAACAGGGAGAGGATGAAATATGCAAACATCAACTGAATATCTGGCAACGCAGCAGACCTGGCAACACACGTGGCAGGAGTCAGTGTGCTGGTGCAGTGACTGTTATAGATGGAGTGTGTGACAATGCTTCGTTGCATTAAGATAACCTTGCCACATGGTTAGTCAGTAATCTACACAGTGGCAGATAGACGGCAGGTTGTGTTAGAGCTCTCTTCAGTGGTTGGATGGACTTTAGGAGGTCAGTCTTTAATGTTTGCTCTTATCCTCATTGTATATTTTATTAGGGACCGAGCCCCGAAGGGGGACGAAGGTCCCTATTGTTGTTGCTTTGTTTCCCTATTATTAGGGACCGAGCCCCGAAGGGGGACGAAGGTCCCTATTGTTGTTGCTTTGTTTCCCTATTATTATTATTAGGGACCGAGCCCGAAGGGGGCGAAGGTCCCTATTGTTGTTGCTTTGTTTCCCTATTATTATTATTATTCTTGTTCTTGTTCACACTCGCTGGGGCAATTTTGAGCATGTTCCCATGCTTCAAAACGAACGAAACTTTGCACGGGCATCACAAAGTGCTGCCAGTACGACCACACAAAGTCCCGTCCCCCAGTGACCCCCAGGAGCTCGATAGCGCCCCCTAGCGCGTTGTCTTTCGGGGCTGGCATACCGTTTAAGATAGGCGCACGAAATTCGGTAGGGACGTGTATCTCAATAAGACGAACAAACGCCTCACTGCAATGTCATGGCCACGCCCAACAGGAAGTGAGATAATTGGCCTTTTGTGTGATTTTGGGGTATTGGACATAGAATGGAATTTGAAACACTTCTCCTACACCGTACCTCAGATAGGGTTAAATTTTGGTGAACATAATCTTAAGACGTTGGAGATGTTAAATTGCGAAGGATTTTCAAATAGGCGGTAATATGACGATACAGCGGATCGATAAAGTTAGGTATTTATTGAATGGAAGTGATGAGTTATGAATGGGAGGTATTTGTTGCTAGGCAACTCCCTGATCAAAGGTCTTTGATCTTTGTACCTTTGATCTGATATAGCTGCAAGCAGCAATGTGGGGACAAGCATCGAAGGTTCATGTAGGCCTCAGCATGTAGGCCACATGCAGGGTCTGACAGGGTCTAACAGAGTCTGACAGGGTCTGACAGGGTCTGACAGGGTCTGTTCTGACAGGGTATCTACAATGTCATGGCCACGCCCAACAGCAAGTGAGATAATTGTGCCAGGCACACGAAATTTGGTATGGCTGTGCGTCTCAGTAAGACGAACAAACGCAGGTGCGAGGTCCCGACCAACGCCGCTTGCGGCTTTAATTATTATTATTCTTGTTCTTGTTCACACTCGCTGGGGCAATTTTGAGCATGTTCCCATGCTTCAAAACGAACGAAACTTTGCACGGGCATCACAAAGTGCTGCCAGTACGACCACACAAAGTCCCGTCCCCCAGTGACCCCCAGGAGCTCGATAGCGCCCCCTAGCGCGTTGTCTTTCGGGGCTGGCATACCGTTTAAGATAGGCGCACGAAATTCGGTAGGGACGTGTATCTCAATAAGACGAACAAACGCCTCACTGCAATGTCATGGCCACGCCCAACAGGAAGTGAGATAATTGGGCTTTTGTGTGATTTTTGGGTATTGGACATAGAATGGAATTTGAAACACTTCTCCTACACCGTACCTCAGATGGGCTTAAATTTTGGTGAACATAATCTTAAGACGTTGGAGATGTTAAATTGCGAAGGATTTTCAAATAGGCGGTAATATGACGATACGGCGGATCGATAAAGTTAGGTATGGAATTTGAAACACTTCTCCTACACCGTACCTCAGATAGGCTTAAATTTTGGTGAACATAATCTTAAGACGTTGGAGATGTTAAATTGCGAAGGATTTTCAAATAGGCGGTAATATGACGATACGGCGGATCGATAAAATTAGGTATTTATTGAATGGGAGTGATGAGTTATGAATGGGAGGTATTTGTTGCTAGGCAACGCCCTGATCAAAGGTCTTTGATCTTTGTACCTTTGATCTGATATAGCTGCAAGCAGCAATGTGGGGACAAGCATCGAAGGTTCATGTAGGCCTCAGCATGTAGGCCACATGCAGGGTCTGACAGGGTCTGACAGAGTCTGACAGGGTCTAACAGAGTCTGACAGGGTCTGACAGGGTCTGTTCTGACAGGGTATCTACAATGTCATGGCCACGCCCAACAGGAAGTGAGATAATTGTGCCAGGCACACGAAATTTCGTATGGCTGTGCGTCTCAGTAAGACGAACAAACGCAGGTGCGAGGTCCCGACCAACGCCGCTTGCGGCTTTAATTATTATTATTATTATTATTATTAGGGACCGAGCCCGAAGGGGCACGAAGGTCCCTATTGAAGTTGCTCTGTTTCTCTATTATTATTATTATTAGGGACCGAGCCCGAAGGGGGACGAAGGTCCCTATTGTTCTCGCTCTGTTTCTCTATTATTATTATTTTTTTTGTTCTTGTTCACACGCTTTTGGGCAATTTGGAGCATGTTCCCATGCTTCAAAATGAACAAAACTTTGCACGGGCATCACGTAGGGCGGCAGCTACGCCTCCAAAAAGTCCCGTCCCCCGGTGACCCCCAGGAGCTCGATAGCGCCCCCTAGCGCGTTGTCTTTCGGGGCTGGCATACCGTTTAAGATAGGCACACGAAATTCGGTAGGGACGTGTATCTCAATAAGATGAACAAACGCCTCACTGCAATGTCATGTCCACGCCCAACAGGAAGTGAGATAATTGGCTTTTTGTGAAATTTGACATACAATGGAATTTGAAACACTTCTCCTACACCGTACCTCAGATGGGCTTAAATTTTGGTGAACATAATCTTAAGATGTTGGAGATGTTAAATTGCGAAGGATTTTTAAATAGGCGGTAATATGACGATACAGCGGATCGATAAAGTTAGGTATGAGTTATGAGTTATGGATGGGAGTTATTTATTGAATTTGGAGTTCCGTTTAAGATAGGCGCACGAAATTCGGTAGGGACGTGTATCTCAATAAGTCGAACAAACGCCTCACTGCAATGTCATGGCCACGCCCAACAGGAAGTGAGATAATTGGCATTTTGTGTGATTTTGTAATATTGGACAGACAATGGAATTTGAAACACTTCTCCTACACCGAACCTCAGATGGGCTTAAATTTTGGTGAACATAATCTTAAGACGTTGGAGATGATAAATTGCGAAGGATTTTCAAATAGGCGGTAATATGACGATACGGCGGATCGATAAACTTAGGTATTTATTGAATGGGATTTATGAATTATGAATAGGAGGTTTTTATTGAATTTGGAGTTCTTCCTCAGACTAAAACTTCACAGGGTAATGTAGATGAGGACTACCAAGATTTTCATGCCAAATAACTGGCAGTCTGACATAGCGCCCCCATATGACAGGCCAGTGAACTGTCAGAAAATGTACAGCAAATGAGCGTTTTAACACAAAGAGGATCGTGGGTGGCATACGATTTCAGCCAGACACACGAAAGTTGGTATGGGTGTGTATCTCACTAAGATGAACAAAATTGTAATTACAATGTCATGGCCACGCCCAACAGGAAGTGAGATAAAAAGACTTGTATTGCGATTTTCTGTGATAAGACATACAATGGATTTTAAAACACTCCTCCTACACCGTACATCAAATGGGCGTAAATTTTGGTGTACATGAGCTCAAGACATTGGAGATGTTAAATTGCAAAGGGATTTTTGATATCTTGTAAGATGACAAAATGGCGGCCTGATGAATTTTGCTACCATTTGAAAGTGCCAAATTCAATAGGAAGTGTGTCATCACTTCATTTTGAAACACTTCTCCTACAACGTACCTCAGATGGGCTTAAATTTTGGTGAACATAATCTTAAGACGTTGGAGATGTTAAATTGCGAAGGATTTTCAAATAGGCGGTAATATGACGATACGGCGGATCGATAAACTTAGGTATTTATTGAATGGGAGTTATGAATGGGAGGTTTTTATTGAATTTGGAGTTCTTCCTCAGACTAAAACTTCACAGGGTAATGTAGATGAGGACTACCAAGATTTTCATGCCAAATAACTGGCAGTCTGACATAGCGCCCCCATATGACAGACCAGTGAACTGTCAGAAATCTACCGCTAGCTGAGCCCCTAACAGGAAAAATTGTCCGATATGGCTTACCATTTTTGCCAGGCACACGAAATTCGGTATGGGTGTGCGTCTCAGTAAGACGAACAAGCGCAGGTGCGAGGTCCCGACCAACGCCGCTTGCGGCTTTAATTAGGGACCGAGCCCGAAGGGGCACGAAGGTCCCTATTGTTCTCGCTCTGTTTCTCTATTATTATTATTATTATTATTATTATTCTTGGGACACATTTTTTAACACGCTTTTGGGCAATTTTGAGCATGTTCCCATGCTTCAAAACGAACGAAATTTTGCACGGGCATCACGTAGGGCGGCAGCTACGCCTCCAGAAAGACCCGTCCCCCGGTGACCCCCAGGAGCTTGATAGCGCCCCCTAGTGCGTTGTTTTTTGGGGCTGGCGCGTTGTCTTTCGGGGCTGGCATACCGTTTAAGATAGGCGCACGAAATTTGGTAGGGACGTATATCTCCATAAGACGAACAAACGCTTCACTGCAATGTCATGGCCACGCCCAACAGGAAGTGAGATAATTGGCCTTTTGTGTGATTTTGTGGATATTGGACATACAATGGAATTTGAAACACTTCTCCTACACCGTACCTCAGATGGGCTTAAATTTTGGTGAACATAATCTTAAGACGTTAAAGAAGTTAAATTGCGAAGGATTTTCAAATAGGCGCTAATATGACAATACGGCGGATCGATAAAGTTAGGTATTTATTGAATGTGAATTATGAGTTATGAATGGGAGATTTTTATTAAATTTGGAGTTCTTCCTCAGACTTAAACTTCACAGGGTAATGTACATGAGGACTACCAAGATTTTCATGCCAAATAACTGGCAGTCTGACATAGCGCCCCCATATGACAGGCCAGTGAACTGTCAGAAAATGTACAGCAAATGAGCATTTTAACACAAAGAGGATCGTGGGTGGCATACGATTTCAGCCAGACACACGAAAGTTGGTATGGGTGTGTATCTCACTAAGATGAACAAAATTGTAATTACAATGTCATGGCCACGCCCAACAGGAAGTGAGATAAGAAGACTTGTATTGCGATTTTCTGTGATATGACATAGAATAGCTTTTAAAACACTCCTCCTACACCGTACATCAGATGGGCGTAAAATTTGGTGTACATGAGCTCAAGACATTGGAGATGTTAAATTGCGAAGGGATTTTTGATATCTTGTAAGATGACAAAATGGCGGCCTGATGAATTTTGCTACCATTTGAAAGTGCCAAATGCAATAGGAGGTGTGTCACCACTTCATTTAGCAGACACTTCTCCTACACCGTACCTCAGATGGGCTTAAATTTTGGTGAACATAATCTTAAGACGTTGGAGATGTTAAATTGCGAAGGATTTTCAAATAGGCGGGAATATGACGATACGGCGGATCGATAAACTTAGGTATTTATTGAATGGGAGTTATGAATGGGAGATATTTATTGAATTTGGAGTTCTTCCTCAGACTAAAACTTCACAGGGTAATGTAAATGAGGACTACCAAGATTTTCATGCCAAATAACTGGCAGTCTGACATAGCGCCCCCATATGACAGGCCAGTGAACTGTCAGAAATCTACCGCTAGCTGAGCCCCTAACAGGAAAAATTGTCCGATATGGCTTACCATTTTTGCCAGGCACACGAAATTCGGTGTGGGTGTGCGTCTCAGTAAGACGAACAAACGCAGGTGCGAGGTCCCGACCAACGCCGCTTGCGGCTTTAATTAGGGACCGAGCCCGAAGGGGGACGAAGGTCCCTATTGTTCTCGCTCTGTTTCTCTATTATTATTATTTTTTTTGTTCTTGTTCACACGCTTTTGGGCAATTTGGAGCATGTTCCCATGCTTCAAAACGAACAAAACTTTGCACGGGCATCACGTAGGGCGGCAGCTACGCCTCCAAAAAGTCCCGTCCCCCGGTGACCCCCAGGAGCTCGATAGCGCCCCCTAGCGCGTTGTCTTTCGGGGCTGGCATACCGTTTAAGATAGGCACACGAAATTCGGTAGGGACGTGTATCTCAATAAGACGAACAAACGCCTCACTGCAATGTCATGTCCACGCCCAACAGGAAGTGAGATAATTGGCTTTTTGTGAAATTTGACATACAATGGAATTTGAAACACTTCTCCTACACCGTACCTCAGATGGGCTTAAATTTTGGTGAACATAATCTTAAGATGTTGGAGATGTTAAATTGCGAAGGATTTTCAAATAGGCGGCAATATGACGATACAGCGGATCGATAAAGTTAGGTATGAGTTATGAGTTATGGATGGGAGTTATTTATTGAATTTGGAGATCCGTTTAAGATAGGCGCACGAAATTCGGTAGGGACGTGTATCTCAATAAGACGAACAAACGCTTCACTGCAATGTCATGGCCACGCCCAACAGGAAGTGAGATAATTGGCATTTTGTGTGATTTTGTAATATTGGACAGACAATGGAATTTGAAACACTTCTCCTACACCGAACCTCAGATGGGCTTAAATTTTGGTGAACATAATCTTAAGACATTGGAGATGATAAATTGCGAAGGATTTTCAAATAGGCGGTAATATGACGATACGGCGGATCGATAAACTTAGGTATTTATTGAATGGGAGTTATGAATTATGAATAGGAGGTTTTTATTGAATTTGGAGTTCTTCCTCAGACTAAAACTTCACAGGGTAATGTAGATGAGGACTACCAAGATTTTCATGCCAAATAACTGGCAGTCTGACATAGCGCCCCCATATGACAGGCCAGTGAACTGTCAGAAAATGTACAGCAAATGAGCGTTTTAACACAAAGAGGATCGTGGGTGGCATACGATTTCAGCCAAACACACGAAAGTTGGTATGGGTGTGTATCTCACTAAGATGAACAAAATTGTAATTACAATGTCATGGCCACGCCCAACAGGAAGTGAGATAAAAAGACTTGTATTGCGATTTTGTGTGATAAGACATACAATGGATTTTAAAACACTCCTCCTACACCGTACATCAGATGGGCGTAAATTTTGGTGTACATGAGCTCAGGACAATGGAGATGTGAAATTGCGAAGGGATTTTTGATATCTTGTAAGATGACAAAATGGCGGCCTGATGAATTTTGCTACCATTTGAAAGTGCCAAATTCAATAGGAAGTGTGTCACCACTTCATTTTGAAACACTTCTCCTACACCGTACCTCAGATGGGCTTAAATTTTGGTGAACATAATCTTAAGACGTTGGAGATGTTAAATTGTGAAGGATTTTCAAATAGGCGGTAATATGACGATACGGCGGATCGATAAACTTAGGTATTTATTGAATGGGAGTTATGAATGGGAGGTTTTTATTGAATTTGGAGTTCTTCCTCAGACTAAAACTTCACAGGGTACATGAGGACTACCAAGATTTTCATGCCAAATAACTGGCAGTCTGACATAGCGCCCCCATATGACAGGCCAGTGAACTGTCAGAAAATGTACAGCAAATGAGCACTTTAACACAAAGACGATCGTGGGTGGCATACGATTTCAGCCAGACACACGAAAGTTGGTATGGGTGTGTATCTCACTAAGATGAACAAAATTGTAATTACAATGTCATGGCCACGCCCAACAGGAAGTGAGATAAGAAGACTTGTATTGCGATTTTGTGCGATATGACATAGAATGGATTTTAAAACACTCCTCCTACACCGTACATCAGATGGGCGTAAATTTTGGTGTACATGAGCTCAGGACAATGGAGATGTGAAATTGCGAAGGGATTTTTGATATCTTGTAAGATGACAAAATGGCGGCCTGATGAATTTTGCTACCATTTGAAAGTGCCAAATTCAATAGGAAGTGTGTCACCACTTCATTTTGAAACACTTCTCCTACACCGTACCTCAGATGGGCTTAAATTTTGGTGAACATAATCTTAAGACGTTGGAGATGTTAAATTGTGAAGGATTTTCAAATAGGCGGTAATATGACGATACGGCGGATCGATAAACTTAGGTATTTATTGAATGGGAGTTATGAATGGGAGGTTTTTATTGAATTTGGAGTTCTTCCTCAGACTAAAACTTCACAGGGTACATGAGGACTACCAAGATTTTCATGCCAAATAACTGGCAGTCTGACATAGCGCCCCCATATGACAGGCCAGTGAACTGTCAGAAAATGTACAGCAAATGAGCACTTTAACACAAAGACGATCGTGGGTGGCATACGATTTCAGCCAGACACACGAAAGTTGGTATGGGTGTGTATCTCACTAAGATGAACAAAATTGTAATTACAATGTCATGGCCACGCCCAACAGGAAGTGAGATAAGAAGACTTGTATTGCGATTTTGTGCGATATGACATAGAATGGATTTTAAAACACTCCTCCTACACCGTACATCAGATGAGCGTAAATTTGGGTGTACATGAGCTCAAGACATTGGAGATGTTAAATTGCGAAGGGATTTTTGATATCTTGTAAGATGACAAAATGGCGGCCTGATGAATTTTGCTATCATTTGAAAGTGCCAAATGCAATAGGAGGTGTGTCACCACTTCATTTAGCAGACACTTCTCCTACACCGTACCTCAGATGGGCTTAAATTTTGGTGAACATAATCTTAAGACATTGGAGATGATAAATTGCGAAGGATTTTCAAATAGGCGGTAATATGACGATACGGCGGATCGATAAACTTAGGTATTTATTGAATGGGAGTTATGAATTATGAATAGGAGGTTTTTATTGAATTTGGAGTTCTTCCTCAGACTAAAACTTCACAGGGTAATGTAGATGAGGACTACCAAGATTTTCATGCCAAATAACTGGCAGTCTGACATAGCGCCCCCATATGACAGGCCAGTGAACTGTCAGAAATCTACCGCTAGCTGAGCCCCTAACAGGAAAAATTGTCCGATATGGCTTACCATTTTTGCCAGGCACACGAAATTCGGTATGGGTGTGCGTCTCGGTATGGGTGTGCGTCTCAGTAAGACGAACAAACGCAGGTGCGAGGTCCCGACCAACGCCGCTTGCGGCTTTAATTAGGGACCGAGCCCGAAGGGGCACGAAGGTCCCTATTGAAGTTGCTCTGTTTCTCTATTATTATTATTATTATTAGGCCCGAGCGCTGAAGAGCGCATAGGGCCTTTTGTAACTGTTCTGCGGTGCGAAGCACTGCAGAACCAGCGTGGAACGTGTGAAACGCGCTGGTAGGTGTCAATGGACCCCACGGGTGCGTTACTGGACGTGCGCCCTTTCCATTGATATATTTTGTGTTACCATTCGTGGCACTATATTGTTACTGTTCTGGTTTTTCTTCTTATTATTATTATTATTATTTTCCCGACCACTTTTTTCAGGTTTCGGGTACTTCCCACTGACGAAAACTCACGAAATTTTGCGCAAAATTCAAGAACGCCAAAAAAGGAATTTACAAATAATCTGTATTAAAAAATCTTTAAAAATGGCTCCACAGCGCCACCTCAAAAATCAAAATACATTGCGCCTATGGCTATACCCGATAAATGAACTTTGTCGTAGATAAACGAAATTCGGGTGGTGGATAGGTCATGTCGTTACGAACCAAAAAATATATTATGGCGTTGCTAGGCGACCAACAGGAAGTCAGCTATATTGGGCCGAGCACGCGACCCGGCACCGAGGGTGCATTTTCCTGTCTTCGTATTTTAACGAACTCCTCCTAGGGTTTTTGACCCAGACTCACCAGAATCGTGCTGTATCATCTAGACAAGTGGGACATTAAAAGTTGTTAAAAGCGTTCTAAAAGAGTGAACGGTGTTTCCGTGACAACGCCACAAATTTCGGGTTCGTTTTTGCGGCTCGCCATCAAATTTCAACGAGCGATCATTCGCGCATACTTTGGCCGATATCACTCAAACTTTAATCGTTCGTTGACACCCCGGCCCTGAACAGATTGATATAAGAAAATCTGAAATAGGTGCTATAGCGCCACCTAGGGAGATTGCATGGAAGCGCAAAATTTTACTTTGTCGTAGACATACCAAATTTGGTACACATATTCGTGACGGGGTATCGATCAAAAAACTTAATGACGTCAACACGCCATGTCCCATCGTGTTGCCATGGCAACAGGCCAAACATCTGTCGTCGCCAATGGGACGCCCGGCATAAACTTTGTCGTAGCCATACCAAATTTGGTACACAGATGCATCACGGGATAAGGAACAAAAAAGTATATTATGCGGTTGCTAAGCGACCAACAGGAAGTCGGCCATTTTGGATCGAGCACGTGACCTGGCACCGAGGGTGCATTTTCCTGTCCTCGTATTTTAACGAACTCCTCCTAGGGTTTTTGACCCAGACTCACCAGAATCGTGCTGTATCATCTAGACAAGTGGGACATTAAAAGTTGTTAAAAGCGTTCTAAAAGAGTGAACGGTGTTTCCGTGACAACGCCACAAATTTCAGGTTCGTTTTTGTGGCTCGCCATCAAATTCGACGAGTGATAATTCGCACATACTTTGGCCGATTTCACTCAAACTTCAATCGTTGGTGGACACCCCGGCCCTGAACAGATTTCTATAAAAAAATATGAAATGGACACTATAGCGCCCCCTAGGGAGATTGCATGGAAGTACGAAATTTTACTTTGTCGTAGACATACCAAATTTGATACACACATTCGCGACAGGGTCTCGATCAAAAATCTCAATGATGACCCCGGGCATCTCCCATCGTGTTGCCATGGCAACACGCCAAACATCTGTCCTTGTTATTAGGATTCTCTGGAAAAACTTTGGTGTAGTCAAACAAAATTTGGTACACAGATGCATCATGGGAAGATAAACAAAAAGTATATTATACCGTTCCTAGGCAACCAAACAGCCATTTTGGATAGACCATGGCGAAGGCGCCATTTCCTGTCAAACTTCGACGAGTGATAATTCGCACATACTTTGGCCGATTTTACTCAAACTTTAATCGTTGGTGAACACCCCGGCCCTACACAGATTGATATAAGAAAGTCTTACTTGGCCGTAATAGCGCCCCCTAGGGAGATTGCATGGAATAGAAAAATTTTACTTTGCCGTAGACACACCAAATTTGGACCACACATTCGTGACATGGTCTTGATCAAAAAACACAGTGACACCCCCACTCCATCTCACATCATGTTGCCATGGTAACAGGTCAAACATCTGTCCCTGCCATTAGGATGCCCGGCAAAAACTTTGGTGTAGCCACACCTAATTTGGTACATAGATGGTTCATGGGAATAGGAAAATGGCGCGTTAGCAGGGGGCTGCGAGTGCAAGCGAGGGCCGATCATCGCCGCTTGCGGCTATATTTATTCTTGTTCTTGTTCACACGCTTTTGGGCAATTTGGAGCATGTTCCCATGCTTCAAAACGAACGTGACTTTGCAGGGGCATCACGTAGGGCGGCAGCTACGCCTCCAAAAAGACCCGTCCCCCGGTGACCCCCAGGAGCTCGATAGCGCCCCCTAGCGCGTTGTCTTTCGGGGCTGGCATACCGTTTAAGATAGGCGCACGAAATTCAGTAGGGACGTGTATCTCAATAAGACGAACAAACGCCTCACTGCAATGTCATGTCCACGCCCAACAGGAAGTGAGATAATTGGCTTTTTGTGAAATTTGACATACAATGGAATTTGAAACACTTCTCCTACACCGTACCTCAGATGGGCTTAAATTTTGGTGAACATAATCTTAAGACGTTGGAGATGTTAAATTGCGAAGGATTTTCAAATAGGCGGTAATATGACGATACAGCGGATCGATAAATTTAGGTATGAGTTATGAGTTATGGATGGGAGTTATTTATTGAATTTGGAGTTCCGTTTAAGATAGGCGCACGAAATTCGGTAGGGACGTGTATCTCAATAAGACAAACAAATGCCTCACTGCAATGTCATGGCCACGCCCAACAGGAAGTGAGATAATTGGCATTTTGTGTGATTTTGTAATATTGGACAGACAATGGAATTTGAAACACTTCTCCTACACCGAACCTCAGATGGGCTTAAATTTTGGTGAACATAATCTTAAGACATTGGAGATGATAAATTGCGAAGGATTTTCAAATAGGAGGTAATATGACGATACGGCGAATCGATAAACTTAGGTATTTATTGAATGGGAGTTATGAATTATGAATAGGAGGTATTTATTGAATTTGGAGTTCTTCCTCAGACTAAAACTTCACAGGGTAATGTAGATGAGGACTACCAAGATTTTCATGCCAAATAACTGGCAGTCTGACATAGCGCCCCCATATGACAGGCCAGTGAACTGTCAGAAAATGTACAGCAAATGAGCGTTTTAACACAAAGAGGATCGTGGGTGGCATACTATTTCAGCCAGACACACGAAAGTTGGTATGGGTGTGTATCTCACTAAGATGAACAAAATTGTAATTACAATGTCATGGCCACGCCCAACAGGAAGTGAGATAAGAAGACTTGTATTGCGATTTTGTGTGATAAGATATACAATGGATTTTAAAACACTCCTCCTACACCGTACATCAGATGGGCGTAAATTTTGGTGTACATGAGCTCAAGACAATGGAGATGTTAAATTGCGAAGGGATTTTTGATATCTTGTAAGATGACAAAATGGCGGCCTGATGAATTTTGCTACCATTTGAAAGTGCCAAATGCAATAGGAGGTGTGTCACCACTTCATTTAGCAGACACTTCTCCTACAACGTACCTCAGATGGGCTTAAATTTTGGTGAACATAATCTTAAGACGTTGGAGATGTTAAATTGCGAAGGATTTTCAAATAGGCGGTAATATGACGATACGGCGGATCGATAAACTTAGGTATTTATTGTTATGAGTTATGAATGGGAGGTTTTTATTGAATTTGGAGTTCTTCCTCAGACTAAAACTTCACAGGGTAATGTAGATGAGGACTACCAAGATTTTCATGCCAAATAACTGGCAGTCTGACAGAGCGCCCCCATTTGACAGGCCAGTGAACTGTCAGAAAATGTACAGCAAATGAGCATTTTAACACAAAAAGGATTGTGGGTGGCATACGATTTCAGCCAGACACACGAAAGTTGGTATGGGTATGTATCTCACTAAGATGAACAAAATTGTAACTACAATGTCATGGCCACGCCCAACAGGAAGTGAGATAAGAAGACTTGTATTGCGATTTTCTGTGATATGACATAGAATAGATTTTAAAACACTCCTCCTACACCGTACATCAGATGGGCGTAAAATTTGGTGTACATGAGCTCAAGACATTGGAGATGTTAAATTGCAAAGGGATTTTTGATATCTTGTAAGATGACAAAATGGCAGCCTGATGAATTTTGCTACCATTTGAAAGTGCCAAATGCAATAGGAGGCGTGTCAACACTTCATTTAGCAGACACTTCTCCTACACCGTACCTCAGATGGGCTTAAATTTTGGTGAACATAATCTTAAGACGTTGGAGATGTTAAATTGCGAAGGATTTTCAAATAGGCGGTAATATGACGATACGGCGGATCGATAAACTTAGGTATTTATTGAATGGGAGTTATGAATGGGAGATATTTATTGAATTTGGAGTTCTTCCTCAGACTAAAACTTCACAGGGTAATGTAGATGAGGACTACCAAGATTTTCATGCCAAATAACTGGCAGTCTGACATAGCGCCCCCATATGACAGGCCAGTGAACTGTCAGAAATCTACCGCTAGCTGAACCCCTAACAGGAAAAATTGTCCGATATGGCTTACCATTTTTGCCAGGCACACGAAATTCGGTATGGGTGTGCGTCTCAGTAAGACGAACAAACGCAGGTGCGAGGTCCCGACCAACGCCGCTTGCGGCTTTAATATTCCTATTGTTCTCGCTCTGTTTCTCTATTATTATTATTCTTGGGACACTTTTTTTAACACGCTTTTGGGCAATTTTGAACATGTTCCCATGCTTCAAAACGAACGAAACTTTGCACGGGCATCACGTAGGGCGGCAGCTACGCCTCCAAAAAGACCCGTCCCCCGGTGAACCCCAGGAGCTTGATAGCGCCCCCTAGCGCGTTGTTTTTCGTTGCTGGCGCGTTGTCTTTCGGGGCTGGCATACCGTTTAAGATAGGCGCACGAAATTTGGTAGGGACGTGTATCTCAATAAGACGAACAAACGCAGGTGCGAGGTCCCGACCAACGCCGCTTGCGGCTTTAATTATTATTATTATTATTATTCTTGTTCTTGTTCACACGCTTTTGGGCAATTTGGAGCATGTTCCCATGCTTCAAAACGAACGTGACTTTGCAGGGGCATCACGTAGGGCGGCAGCTACGCCTCCAAAAAGACCCGTCCCCCGGTGACCCCCAGGAGCTCGATAGCGCCCCCTAGCGCGTTGTCTTTCGGGGCTGGCATACCGTTTAAGATAGGCGCACGAAATTCGGTAGGGTCGTGTATCTCAATAAGACAAACAAACGCCTCACTGCAATGTCATGGCCACGCCCAACAGGAAGTGAGATAATTGGCCTTTTGTGAAATTTGACATACAATGGAATTTGAAACACTTCTCCTACACCGTACCTCAGATGGGCTTAAATTTTGGTGAACATAATCTTAAGATGTTGGAGATGTTAAATTGCGAAGGATTTTCAAATAGGCGGTAATATGACGATACAGCGGATCAATAAATTTAGGTATGAGTTATGAGTTATGGATGGGAGTTATTTATTGAATTTGGAGTTCCGTTTAAGATAGGCGCACGAAATTCGGTAGGGACGTGTATCTCAATAAGACGAACAAACGCCTCACTGCAATGTCATGGCCACGCCCAACAGGAAGTGAGATAATTGGCATTTTGTGTGATTTTGTAATATTGGACAGACAATGGAATTTGAAACACTTCTCCTACACCGAACCTCAGATGGGCTTAAATTTTGGTGAACATAATCTTAAGACATTGGAGATGATAAATTGCGAAGGATTTTCAAATAGGCGGTAATATGACGATACGGCGGATCGATAAACTTAGGTATTTATTGAATGGGAGTTATGAATTATGAATAGGAGGTTTTTATTGAATTTGGAGTTCTTCCTCAGACTAAAACTTCACAGGGTAATGTAGATGAGGACTACCAAGATTTTCATGCCAAATAACTGGCAGTCTGACATAGCGCCCCCATATGACAGGCCAGTGAACTGTCAGAAAATGTACAGCAAATGAGCGTTTTAACACAAAGAGGATCGTGGGTGGCATACGATTTCAGCCAGACACACGAAAGTTGGTATGGGTGTGTATCTCACTAAGATGAACAAAATTGTAATTACAATGTCATGGCCACGCCCAACAGGAAGTGAGATAAAAAGACTTGTATTGCGATTTTGTGTGATAAGACATACAATGGATTTTAAAACACTCCTCCTACACCGTACATCAGATGGGCGTAAATTTTGGTGTACATGAGCTCAAGACAATGGAGATGTTAAATTGCGAAGGGATTTTTGATATCTTGTAAGATGACAAAATGGCGGCCTGATGAATTTTGCTACCATTTGAAAGTGCCAAATTCAATAGGAGGTGTGTCACCACTTCATTTAGCAGACACTTCTCCTACACCGTACCTCAGATGGGCTTAAATTTTGGTGAACATAATCTTAAGACGTTGGAGATGTTAAATTGCGAAGGATTTTCAAATAGGCGGTAATATGACGATACGGCGGATCGATAAACTTAGGTATTTATTGAATGGGAGTTAAGAGTTATAAATGGGAGGTTTTTATTGAATTTGGAGTTCTTCCTCAGACTAAAACTTCACAGGGTAATGTAGATGAGGACTACCAAGATTTTCATGCCAAATAACTGGCAGTCTGACATAGCGCCCCCATATGACAGGCCAGTGAACTGTCAGAAATCTACCGCTAGCTGAGCCCCTAACAGGAAAAATTGTCCGATATGGCTTACCATTTTTGCCAGGCACACGAAATTCGGTATGGGTGTGCGTCTCAGTAAGACGAACAAACGCAGGTGCGAGGTCCCGACCAACGCCGCTTGCGGCTTTAATTAGGGACCGAGCCCGAAGGGGCACGAAGGTCCCTATTGAAGTTGCTCTGTTTCTCTATTATTAGGGACCGAGCCCGAAGGGGCACGAAGGTCCCTATTGTTCTCGCTCTGTTTCTCTATTATTAGGGACCGAGCCCGAAGGGGCACGAAGGTCCCTATTGTTCTCGCTCTGTTTCTCTATTATTATTATTAGGGACCGAGCCCGAAGGGGCACGAAGGTCCCTATTGAAGTTGCTCTGTTTCTCTATTATTATTATTCTTGTTCTTGTTCACGCGCTTTTGGGCAATTTTGAGCATGTTCCCATGCTTCAAAACGAACGTGACTTTGCAGGGGCATCACGTAGGGCGGCAGCTACGCCTCCAAAAAGACCCGTCCCCTGGTGACCCCCAGGAGCTCGATAGCGCCCCCTAGCGCGTTGTCTTTCGGGGCTGGCATACCGTTTAAGATAGGCGCACGAAATTCGGTAGGGACGTGTATCTCAATAAGACAAACAAACGCCTCACTGCAATGTCATGTCCACGCCCAACAGGAAGTGAGATAATTGGCCTTTTATGAAATTTGACATACAATGGAATTTGAAACACTTCTCCTACACCGTACCTCAGATGGGCTTAAATTTTGGTGAACATAATCTTAAGATGTTGGAGATGTTAAATTGCGAAGGATTTTCAAATAGGCGGTAATATGACGATACAGCGGATCAATAAATTTAGGTATGAGTTATGAGTTATGGATGGGAGTTATTTATTGAATTTGGAGTTCCGTTTAAGATAGGCGCACGAAATTCGGTAGGGACGTGTATCTCAATAAGACGAACAAACGCCTCACTGCAATGTCATGGCCACGCCCAACAGGAAGTGAGATAATTGGCATTTTGTGTGATTTTGTAATATTGGACAGACAATGGAATTTGAAACACTTCTCCTACACCGAACCTCAGATGGGCTTAAATTTTGGTGAACATAATCTTAAGACATTGGAGATGATAAATTGCGAAGGATTTTCAAATAGGCGGTAATATGACGATACGGCGGATCGATAAACTTAGGTATTTATTGAATGGGAGTTATGAATTATGAATAGGAGGTTTTTATTGAATTTGGAGTTCTTCCTCAGACTAAAACTTCACAGGGTAATGTAGATGAGGACTACCAAGATTTTCATGCCAAATAACTGGCAGTCTGACATAGCGCCCCCATATGACAGGCCAGTGAACTGTCAGAAAATGTACAGCAAATGAGCGTTTTAACACAAAGAGGATCGTGGGTGGCATACGATTTCAGCCAGACACACGAAAGTTGGTATGGGTGTGTATCTCACTAAGATGAACAAAATTGTAATTACAATGTCATGGCCACGCCCAACAGGAAGTGAGATAAGAAGACTTGTATTGCGATTTTGTGTGATATGACATAAAATGGATTTTAAAACACTCCTCCTACACCGTACATCGGATGGGTGTATATTTTGGTGTACATGAGCTCAAGACATTGGAGATGTTAAATTGCGAAGGGATTTTTGATATCTTGTAAGATGACAAAATGGCGGCCTGATGAATTTTGCTACCATTTGAAAGTGCCAAATTCAATAGGAGGTGTGTCACCACTTCATTTTGAAACACTTCTCCTACAACGTACCTTAGATGGGCTTAAATTTTGGTGAACATAATCTTAAGACGTTGGAGATGTTAAATTGCGAAGGATTTTCAAATAGGCGGTAATATGACGATACGGCGGATCGATAAACTTAGGTATTTATTGAATGGGAGTTATGAGTTATGAATAGGAGGTTTTTATTGAATTTGGAGTTCTTCCTCAGACTAAAACTTCACAGGGTAATGTAGATGAGGACTACCAAGATTTTCATGCCAAATAACTGGCAGTTTGACATAGCGCCCCCATATGACAGGCCAGTGAACTGTCAGAAATCTACCGCTAGCTGAGCCCCTAACAGGAAAAATTGTCCGATATGGCTTACCATTTTTGCCAGGCACACGAAATTCGGTATGGGTGTGCGTCTCAGTAAGACGAACAAACGCAGGTGCGAGGTCCCGACCAACGCCGCTTGCGGCTTTAATTATTATTATTCTTGTTCTTGTTCACACTCGCTGGGGCAATTTTGAGCATGTTCCCATGCTTCAAAACGAACGAAACTTTGCACGGGCATCACAAAGTGCTGCCAGTATGACCACACAAAGTCCCGTCCCCCAGTGACCCCCAGGAGCTCGATAGCGCCCCCTAGCGCGTTGTCTTTCGGGGCTGGCATACCGTTTAAGATAGGCGCACGAAATTCGGTAGGGACGTGTATCTCAATAAGACGAACAAACGCCTCACTGCAATGTCATGGCCACGCCCAACAGGAAGTGAGATAATTGGGCTTTTGTGTGATTTTTGGGTATTGGACATAGAATGGAATTTGAAACACTTCTCCTACACCGTACCTCAGATGGGCTTAAATTTTGGTGAACATAATCTTAAGACGTTGGAGATGTTAAATTGCGAAGGATTTTCAAATAGGCGGTAATATGACGATACGGCGGATCGATAAAGTTAGGTATTTATTGAATGGGAGTGATGAGTTATGAATGGGAGGTATTTGTTGCTAGGCAACGCCCTGATCAAAGGTCTTTGATCTTTGTACCTTTGATCTGATATAGCTGCAAGCAGCAATGTGGGGACAAGCATCGAAGGTTCATGTAGGCCTCAGCATGTAGGCCACATGCAGGGTCTGACAGGGTCTGACAGGGTCTGACAGGGTCTGTTCTGACAGGGTATCTACAATGTCATGGCCACGCCCAACAGGAAGTGAGATAATTGTGCCAGGCACACGAAATTTGGTATGGCTGTGCGTCTCAGTAAGACGAACAAACGCAGGTGCGAGGTCCCGACCAACGCCGCTTGCGGCTTTAATTATTCTTGTTCTTGTTCACACTCGCTGGGGCAATTTTGAGCATGTTCCCATGCTTCAAAACGAACGAAACTTTGCACGGGCATCACAAAGTGCTGCCAGTACGACCACACAAAGTCCCGTCCCCCAGTGACCCCCAGGAGCTCGATAGCGCCCCCTAGCGCGTTGTCTTTCGGGGCTGGCATACCGTTTAAGATAGGCGCACGAAATTCGGTAGGGACGTGTATCTCAATAAGACGAACAAACGCCTCACTGCAATGTCATGGCCACGCCCAACAGGAAGTGAGATAATTGGGCTTTTGTGTGATTTTGGGGTATTTGACATAGAATGGAATTTGAAACACTTCTCCTACACCGTACCTCAGATGGGCTTAAATTTTGGTGAACATAATCTTAAGACATTGGAGATGTTAAATTGCGAAGGATTTTCAAATAGGCGGTAATATGACGATACGGCGGATCGATAAATTTAGGTATGGAATTTGAAACACTTCTCCTACACCGTACCTCAGATAGGCTTAATTTTCGGTGAACATAATCTTAAGACGTTGGAGATGTTAAATTACAAAGGATTTTCAAATAGGCGGTAATATGACGATACGGCAGATCGATAAAGTTAGGTATTTATTGAATGGGAGTAATGAGTTATGAATGGGAGGTATTTGTTGCTAGGCAACGCCCTGATCAAAGGTCTTTGATCTTTGTACCTTTGATCTGATATAGCTGCAAGCAGCAATGTGGGGACAAGCATCGAAGGTTCATGTAGGCCTCAGCGTGTAGGCCACATGCAGGGTCTGACAGGGTCTGACAGGGTCTGACAGGGTCTGACAGGGTCTGACAGGGTCTGACAGGGTCTGTTCTGACAGGGTATCTATGTCATGGCCACGCCCAACAGGAAGTGAGATAATTGTGCCAGGCACACGAAATTTGGTATGGCTGTGCGTCTCAGTAAGACGAACAAACGCAGGTGCGAGGTCCCGACCAACGCCGCTTGCGGCTTTAATTATTATTATTATTATTATTATTATTATTATTATTATTATTATTATTATTATTATTATTCGATTTATTACTTATTTTATTATTATTACCTATCTTTATGCCATTTTTGCCTGCATGCACTTGTCTTTCTTGTTCAAACTGTCCCTACCTGGAGCTACTGTGACAAGTATAAATAAAGTCTTATCTTATCTTATCTTCTCCTGGTATTACAAGACACCTCTTCAGTTCTAGTGTTTCCCAGGAAGACCGCACATTACACTGTTCACAATTTGATTTGATTGTGATTTGATACTGGTCTCTTGTGCAGCGCTAGACAAATAATACTATTACGTATCCAGTAGACAGACCAGAGGGGGCCTAAAACAAGCTCTGATCATCTTTCCTTGCCTGCACGTTGGGACCATGTTAATGTCCTCGAGCAGAACTGGGTCACACCATGATTCATCGGGAGAACATGTCAAACTCCACTCCAAACTAAACAGCGTTATTTGAATATAATGTAAGTGTATAGCTGTGTGCCTTTGTTGTTTTATCCTTCTTCGTCGGCAAAATCTGTATTTGTTGACTAATTGTTTTGTTTTCATTTTAATAATCTATTTTCTAATAGCGGAAAGGAGTGGAGTGAATTAATTGAAGCTTTGGGAGTGAATTCATACATTGCTACACTGCTACCTTTATACCTGTATTGTTGTATAGTTTTGAGATCTTTTGACACACCCCTTTTTAGTCGACTAATTGATCAACAGGGCATGTCTTTAGTCAATCAAAACAATTTACTCTATGCTTCTTCCTCCATAATGTACAGTCTGTCCAGTAAAATCTATCCTTGGTGCAGTGACCCCATGCCCCCTCTGGTCTGGGTCTATGAGTACAGGATTATTGCCCAGATGGAGCCAAGGATTGACCTGTTTTAGATAATGGTTGTTAAAAAAAAAAAAGAAAAGAGAGAAAGAATGCTTATATATAATTTACATATTTTCCTCTGTAAACAACACATTATCTTGTCAGATGTATGTAAAAAAAAAAAAAAAAAAACCTGTACCGTTTGTAGACCTCCACAAATATGTTCTGAAATATAGTCTTTGTTTAGCCATTTATATTTCAGTCTTCTCTCAAATGTTAATGCTCCTCAACATAAAATTTGCACAATGAGCAGAATCAAAATAAAACGTAGACGGTAAAACTGGGGGGAAAAAAATTAATCAGTCTTTTTTTTTTTTTTTTCAAGATCAAACCTTTGAAGCCATTTTTAATTTCCATTTTTGACACTTGTTCCTTCTGAATATTCTGCCTTTCTTCATCTTATTCAGTAGACTCCTGTCTGTGTTTGAATCTGCTTGTTCTCACTCTCCTCTCATGTGAATACTCCCAAAAAATGCCCGCCCCTAATCCACTCCAAATCTGTCCCAGAATGAGAGTAACAATAATCTGCAGATCTTCAGACAAAACAATCCATTCATGATCACACAGATGATGTTCACAGGATCTGTGCCATTTTTCTGACAGTTCCTGAGTCAAAACAACACTGTGCAAGTATTATATTACACTTCACTATATAGGCATTTGTGAAAATGTGATTGAAAAGGTTAAAGGTTAATTGCCTTGGGCCCACAATCTTGTGATTTATCAAAACAACGCCTGCTTTGTGGAAGTGTAGATAGTGTACTTTTACAACACAAAGCTGCTTATTATCCACTCTTAATTTGGTATACACCATAGACCCACTAACTTACAGTTGGTGGTTCAATCCCTGCTACTGGCCAAAGTGTGTGTCATTGTGTCCTTGAGCACTTCATCTGGTGCACCCTGTATTCATCCTTCACACTGGAACTGTGTCTCCTTCCCTTCTTTTCCCGTCTTATTACTTCCTCCTCAACCAACCCCTGTTATCTCGCCTCAGTGCCCCTCTCCTCTCTATCATGTTCTCATATGCCACTCACCTGTGCCCTCTCCCCATCTACTGGTCTATGTCCCCCCTACCAGTTTTTACTCCTGAGCCTCAGTATTACCCTCACTGCTTGTGTCCTCCTCCCTTCCTTTACCCCTCAGGTCCTGGGCCGTCTGTAGTGTACAGATAAGACCCCCACTGTCGCACCATGAGAAGATTCAGTTGCTCTGCCGCGTGTATTCTCTACTTTTGTTGTTTGCATTTTTTATTTATAAACATGGACTTTTTGGGTTGTAAAATAAATCTTGTTTGTTTGATTGACGAATTTTAATGAGCCAACTGTTGACCTACTCAGATGGAGGCTTTAAAATGATATATAGATAATATAATACTCCCTACAACTGTATATAGCTGGTATTGTACATCTTATTAGGGACCGAGCCCGAAGGGGGACGAAGGTCCCTATTGTTGTTGCTTTGTTTCCGTATTATTATTATTATTATTATTATTATTATTCTTGTTCATACACGCTGGGGCAATTTTGAGCATGTTCCCATGCTTCAAAACGAACGAAACTTTGCACGGGCATCACAAAGTGCTGCCAGTACGACCACACAAAGTCTCGTCCCTGGGGGACCTCGGGGTCCCTGGGAGACCCCCCACTGGGGGACCCCCAGTGGGGGGTCTCCTAGACCGTACCTCAGATGGGCATAAATTTTGGTAAGCATAATCTTAAGACGTTGGAGATGTTAAATTGCGAAGGATTTTCAAATAGGCGGTAATATGACGATACGGCGGATCGATAAAGTTAGGTATGGAATTTGAAACACTTCTCCTACACCGTACCTCAGATAGGCTTAAATTTTGGTGAACATAATCTTAAGACGTTGGAGATGTTAAATTGCGAAGGATTTTCAAATAGGCGGTAATATGACGACACGGCGGATCGATAAAGTTAGGTATTTATTGAATGGGAGTGATGAGTTATGAATGGGAGGTATTTGTTGCTAGGCAACGCCCTGATCAAAGGTCTTTGATCTTTGTACCTTTGATCTGATATAGCTGCAAGCAGCAATGTGGGGACAAGCATCGAAGGTTCATGTAGGCCTCAGCATGTAGGCCACATGCAGGGTCTGACAGGGTCTGACAGGGTCTAAAAGAGTCTGACAGGGTCTGACAGGGTCTGACAGGGTCTGACAGGGTCTGTTCTGACAGGGTATCTACAATGTCATGGCCACGCCCAACAGGAAGTGAGATAATTGTGCCAGGCACACGAAATTTCGTATGGCTGTGCGTCTCAGTAAGACGAACAAACGCAGGTGCGAGGTCCCGACCAACGCCGCTTGCGGCTTTAATTATTCTTGTTCTTGTTCACACTCGCTGGGGCAATTTTGAGCATGTTCCCATGCTTCAAAACGAACGAAACTTTGCACGGGCATCACAAAGTGCTGCCAGTACGACCACACAAAGTCCCGTCCCCCAGTGACCCCCAGGAGCTCGATAGCGCCCCCTAGCGCGTTGTCTTTCTGGGCTGGCATACCGTTTAAGATAGGCGCACGAAATTCGGTAGGGACGTGTATCTCAATAAGACGAACAAACGCCTCACTGCAATGTCATGGCCACGCCCAACAGGAAGTGAGATAATTGGGCTTTTGTGTGATTTTTGGGTATTGGACATAGAATGGAATTTGAAACACTTCTCCTACACCGTACCTCAGATAGGCTTAAATTTTGGTGAACATAATCTTAAGACATTGGAGATGTTAAATTGCGAAGGATTTTCAAATAGGCGGTAATATGACGATACGGCGGATCGATAAAGTTAGGTATGGAATTTGAAACACTTCTCCTACACCGTACCTCAGATAGGCTTAAATTTTGGTGAACATAATCTTAAGACGTTGGAGATGTAAAATTGCAAAGGATTTTCAAATAGGCGGTAATATGACGATACGGCGGATCGATAAAATTAGGTATTTATTGAATGGGAGTGATGAGTTATGAATGGGAGGTATTTGTTGCTAGGCAACGCCCTGATCAAAGGTCTTTGATCTTTGTACCATTGATCTGATATAGCTGCAAGCAGCAATGTGGGGACAAGCATCGAAGGTTCATGTAGGCCTCAGCATGTAGGCCACATGCAGAGTCTGACAGGGTCTAACAGAGTCTGACAGGGTCTGACAGGGTCTGACAGGGTCTGACAGGGTCTGTTCTGACAGGGTATCTACAATGTCATGGCCACGCCCAACAGGAAGTGAGATAATTGTGCCAGGCACACGAAATTTGGTATGGGTGTGCGTCTCAGTAAGACGAACAAACGCAGGTGCGAGGTCCCGACCAACGCCGCTTGCGGCTTTAATTTGATATTGTATTTTATATTTGACTACTACTTTTCTATTTAAATCTGTTTTGTACATATACATTTATTATTTTTATCTTTATGTAGGCCTATATAATTATGTCTCATCTGACACTGGTAGGCCTATATTGCTCTTTGGTTGCTATTCCATCTATTTTTTCATTTCCATTTTATTTTATTCTTTTTTTTTTTTTTCCTTTACCCTCTGTTATTTATTATATCCTCCTGAGACCTGCTCATTCATTTGTGTCCTTTATAGTGGACATCTTTTAAGTTTTGAGATAGACTCTAGTTTGTGGCTGCACTATGATTAAAAATAATAATAATAAAATACATAAATAGTATTAATATTATTATTATCATTATTATTATTATTATTATTATTATTATTATTGTTATTATTATCATTATTATTAATATTAATAATAATAATAATAATAATAATAATAATGCATAAAAATAAAACATATAAATAAATAAATAAATAAAACGAAGTCTAAAAACTTTTTGAGGCGACTGTAAAACTGACCGAAAAAATGTTTTTGTTAGGTTTAGGTTAGGTTAACTTGACATGGATTTAACACTATTACAGTCCATTACAGAGGACATGTTACAACATTATGACCAGGGCTCTCAAGTCTCACGCTTTGAGAGTGTGACACACGCAATTCGACGTGTTCACACGCTCACACGCCACACATGGTATTTCTCACGCTGAAATTTTTTTAAGCAATTCAAAACTGTAGCCACTGTTCACAGCGCTTCTGTGCCCAGAAAATCGGTAAGTTAATGCAGGCACCGCGCGTTTTCAGCGAAAAAAAGTCACTCGCGCACCAGTACTGGAGTTGAGCGATCAGCTGTGAGGCGCGAGCCGCGTGAATGTTTACGTGGCATTTCCAAGAGAAGAAGAATCCTTAACTTGCTACGTTAATGCTACGTAAGAAGAAACTCTCGTCTTGGGACACGGGATAAGTTCGGGATATGTCCTTTTCTCCGGAGCTCCGGATTATTAAAGACCGTGACACGTGCATACATGGATACGAGTGACCGCGTTTTTATGGGTGAGTCATATCAGATTATTTCTGCATCTATTTCGGCACTAAACCAGGACTAAACCAGGACTAAACCAGAACTAAACCAGGACTAAACCAGAACTAAACCAGAACTAAACCAGAACTAAACCAGGACCAAACCAGAACTAAACCAGGACTAAACCAGGACTAAACCAGAACTAAACCAGGACTAAACCAGAACTAAACCAGAACTAAACCAGGACTAAACCAAGACTAAACCAGGTCTAAACCAGGACTAAACCAGAACTAGACCAGGACTAAACCAGGACTAAACCAGAACTAAACCAGGACTAAATCAGAACTAAACCAGAACTAAACCAGGACCAAACCAGAACTAAACCAGGACTAAACCAGGACTAAACCAGAACTAAACCAGGACTAAACCAGAACTAAACCAGAACTAAACCAGAACTAAACCAGGACCAAACCAGAACTAAACCAGGACTAAACCAGGACTAAACCAGAACTAAACCAGGACTAAACCAGAACTAAACCAGAACTAAACCAGGACTAAACCAAGACTAAACCAGGTCTAAACCAGGACTAAACCAGAACTAGACCAGGACTAAACCAGGACTAAACCAGAACTAAACCAGGACTAAATCAGAACTAAACCAGAACTAAACCAGGACTAAACCAGGACTAAACCAAGACTAAACCAGGTCTAAACCAGGACTAAACCAGAACTAGACCAGGACTAGACCAGGACTAAACCAGAACTAAACCAGGACTAAACCAAGACTAAACCAGGTCTAAACCAGGACTAAACCAGAACTAAACCAGGACTAGACCAGGACTAAACCAGGACCTAGCCAGGACTAAACCAGAACTAAACCAGGACTAAACCAGAACTAAACCAGGACTAAACCAAGACTAAACCAGGTCTAAACCGGGTCTAAACCAGGACTAAACCAGAACTAAACCAGGACTAAACCAAGACTAAACCAGGTCTAAACCAGGTCTAAACTAGGATTCAATTGGGACTAAACCAGGATTAAACCAAGACTAAACCAGGTCTAAACCAGGACTAAACCGGGACTAACCCGGCACTAAACCAGGACTAATCCAGGTCTAAACCAGGACTAAACTGGGACTAAACCAGGACTTAACCAAAACTAAACCAGGTCTAAACCAAGACTAAGCCAGGACTAAACCAGGTCTAAACCAGGACTAAGCCAATACTAAACCAGATCTAAACCGGGTCTAAACCAGCACTAAACCAGGACTAAACCAGGTCTAAACTAGGACTAAACCAGGTCTAAACCAGGACTAAGCCAAGACTAAACCAGATCTAAACCGGGTCTAAACCAGGACTAAACCGGGACTAAACCAAAACTAAACCATGTCTAAACCAAGACAAAGCCAGGACTAAAACAGGTCTAAAACAGGTCTAAACCAGGACTAAACCAGGACTAAACCAAGACTAAACCAAGACTGTGTGTGTTAACATATTATCCTGTGCATTATTGAATGATAATATGGACCCCCCTCAGAAATCTCACTCCTAGCAATCTTCAAAACTTGAGAGCCCTGATTATGAATAAAAATAAAATTAACAAAATGTAAATGCTAAGGTGTTCATTTACCTCCAAATAGAAAATTAAAATAATAATAATAATTTAGACACTTTTATATTCGTTGAGTGAGCTACCATACCCAAAACAATCCCCTTGTGGATCAATCAATTTTGTAATGTCTAAAAGGAAACAATAAAAGTCACGGCGCAGTCAACGCGTGTTGTGATCTAATTTTAGCCTAACACATTGATACGCATTGACTGATTGCTCTGGACCTTTTTTTTAAAGAGTAGATTTTGGTAAAACACATCCTCCTTGAGCGGAGGGGTGGGGTCTGCACCAGAAGCACCGCCCCTGAGCTAAGTCTGTGTCAGGGCAGAGGCAGGGGCAGCCCCGGCTTTATCTGCGCACATCATCCACCCTGGTCCGCGCATGTAAACACAGCAGAGGAGCAGCCTTGTATGACAGCCGCGCAGACATGTCGCTTTAAGGGTGCTTTTTTTTTTTTTTTTACCGAAACTCAATTACGCAGCTGTCTCCGGGCCAAAGGAGACTAAAGGACACCAGGGCAGAGCAAACTCAGGAGTCAACTGGACCTCCTTTTCGCTGCATATTCTTTCAATCCTAAAGGGAGCGGAGGTTGGAGTTCACTTGACATAATGGCAGTGAATAGGTTGCCATGGTGACGGAGCCAGGAGCCTGACCCGCGCGAAGCGAATGGAGTCACCCTCGCGTGAGCGGTAAACAAACGGAACCGAGCGCGCAGTCACCGGAGAGGAACCAGCGGACCCGGGGAGCGCCAAGAAGCGTGGACCGGAGGCAGCAGCATGGAAGACGGCTTCTCCAGCTACAGTTGCCTCTACGACACCTCGTCCCTGCTCCAGTTCTGTAACGGTAACGCACTGATCCTCACTGACCCGCACAAAACAACGCAGCCTCTTTTCCTTTTGCTCAGAGGCAAGAGTACCGTAATATATGGCATGGATAGGCTATCTGTTGTGAATTATGTTTGTGCCCATAGGATATTGCCTATTATTCCAGAATACTAGGCTACTTGGCTACAAAGTAAAGGCTAAGCCCTAACTAATTTCAAAAGTAACAAATGATCCACAAAGAAAAGGAAATAAAATAGATGCCACACAGGCACATTCTTTCATGATCACAACACTTGAATGTTGTTGTCAGGAGAACTCCTCTAGGGGAACTCTTGGGCTGGTTGTTGTGGACTCAGGCTTTGGGTTTTAGCCTTCTTAAAGGGGCTGTGCACTCTTAAGGGTGTTAAAGATGTTGAAATGAGCAGAGCTGTGCTGCTGCTGAACTGGGGCACGACACTGGGCACAGACCTGACTGCAGGGCGTGCTCCGTGTCCTCTCCTCTGAATGTCCTTCATGTTCATCTTGTTTCCATCACACTCCCTCTGATCTGGTTGTTTATGGGACAGCGCTGTGGCGCACCCCCACACAAAGGGGATTATCCTCCACAAAACCTGTCTGAGGCCGCACCATCCTCTGTCACTGCCTTCTGAACTCTTCTGCAAATGAGAACTGGGGTTTCTTTGGGCTGGGCTCTTAGCGCTCATGTTTGTGTGTAATGAAGAAATCAATAATATCCACTTAACTGGTTAAGCCACACAAGAAACTGTTACTAGAGCATTTTCTAAAGCATGAACATGCATAAATAAAACATATCCCCTATTCATTTGGGGACAGTTGCTCAGTGATTTGACAGATTTCTACTGGATGTCGTCCTTCTCTCGCTATCAGCCAAACATATGTTGTGGACGGAACCAGTTTCCCTCTGGCTGGTGGGGAACACACTGTTACACAGCCTGTACTGACCTTAGCATCATGCAAATACAAACTTCACCTTCCTCGTGTTTATATCTGACGTCACTAGCCCATAGCAATCCTGGACTGGAAAAACTGGCTGTGTTACATCACACTCTTGTTGAGAAAGCTGTGCCACATCCAGAGCAGGTGCAGGTGTAACACAGCACCTAGTGACGGAGCTCAGCACAGGCAGTAGTTATATCAGATATGTCGTTTCAGATGTTAATTTAATAGTACTCAAACACCACCCCTTTAGAGCTTGTATAACTCGCTTGTATAACGTTCAATCACTACCAATTTTTAAATCCAGACTCAAGACCCATCTTTTCAAAATAGCTTACCCCACTTAATCATTTTCCCCTGCTGACTGTTTCATTTTACTTGTATTGCTTTGTCCATTCTCTTAGTTTTATTTTGTATATACTGCCTGTTTTTAACAGTTTTTAATTGATTGTCTTTGTGCGGTGTCCTTGAGTGTCTAGAAAGGCGCCTTGAAATAAAATGTATTATTATTATTATTATTATTATTATTATTATTATTATTATTATTATTATTATTATTATTATTATTATTATTATTATTATGTGAGAATCTAATGTATTTGCATGATCCCAGCCCTGGTGCTGCAGAGCCAGAGCAGCTGAAGGAAGTGAGGCCTCTGTCCTGACTGAATCACATTTTGAGTGAGATGGTCTCCTCATTCAGTTATCCCACTCACAGATCCTGATAATCACATTTATTCAGTGAATACCATGACCTTACCAAATACGGTGGACTTTTAGCCCTTTGCTCACTGGACTGTTCTGTTGTCCCTGTGTTACAGTGGCAGAGTGGTTAGCCTGTCTGTGTTAGGTTTATAGGGGCGGCATATAATTTTGCCTCCTTATTCGCTGGCTATACTGTATGTCTTCATGTATCTCAGACTCAAAGCGATGTTGGCATGTGTTGAAGGATTAGGGGTAAGACACGCTCATGTTTCTACACTGCAGCCAGGAAAAGGTTGAGAAAGCTTACAATTTAGCTGTCAACCCACCTTGTTTCTTTAGCTGAGATGCCCCCCTCACTTTTAAACAAAAAGAGAGAAAGTTCAGAGGAGGGGGGGCTGTTTTACAGAGGTAGGAAATTCTGCTCCATTTATAGGTTTTTGCAATTAATCACATTTTAGCAGATATTGATAGTCCTTGTGTTAAATTAAAAGTGCATTCTTATAGGAGAAGGTTTTACAGGAGCAGAGGACAGGGAGCAGTGGAGCAGCCTGGATGCTGCCTCTATGGAGTCTATACCACGCAGATGTAGGTCATACCATCTGCAGACTGCTATGTGCTCTGCAGTCTCACAAGAGCAGAGAAGTCTCCTATGTGTCTATTTCAGTTCAGAAAAAACACAATATAATGAGTTTGTTTCCTAGTCTATTTGTCCTATAGTTGACCCAGCTGATCTTGAACTCTCTTATTAATGTAGCAAAGACATACAAAAAGAATCTGTATTCATTATGCATAGTTTGTATTGCAAATGTTGCTGTGAGGATATGCAGATATTGAATATTGAATATGTTGTTAATTATTTAAAAGATGCAGTAGTCTAAATAGGGGTATCCAATGATATTTCGGCATTTTTTGGTTAATTATACAATCCTTTCACATTTAAACCTTGTATACATTTAAAGACATGTTTGAACACATTTCATTTGGATTGACATAATATCATTATTGGAATATTCCCTTCAAAATTCTGTTTATTTTGTAAATATCACCCACTCCTATATGTTTAATGACGCATTCCTTAGATGTTTAAGGTTCACATAGTTTTATTTGATCTCTTCTTTGTTAGTTCCAAATACTCACGGCTCTGAAATGCCTGTCAGACTTGTTTCATCACAGGATATGACTGAGAGATGGAATTACTGTTCTCTTTGTTCATCTCTAAGGCCATAAAAGAATAGGCCTGCACGCAGAAGTGTTGAGACAGTGAGCAGAACACTGATCTTCTGCAGTGTGGGAGGGGCTCTTCTTCAGGCACACTTCCCCCAGCCCGCCTGACCCACTAAGACACTCAGCCATGTTAAATAGAACACTAAATATGTGTACTAGCACCCTCTATGTAGTATATGTGTATGTGGAAGGGAAGGGGAGTCAGGGTTAAGGAGCCTCAGTCACAGAAGTAAAAATATCCTGAGATGACCCCACACAAAGATCCCCTCTGGAGCAGGATGTCCCACTCTTTGGTCTGTTCTCGGTAATGTCATCTTTGGGGGTGGGGTGTTATTTTTGCCCGTCGAATCTCCTTAATTTAACATTGTGATGGTTTTAAAATTGGGTTTGTTAGGATGCAATCTTTGACAAGAAAACAGAACAAACATAAAATTGAAATCAAATTGAAATCTCTTAGTGTCTTGCTATTTTTTATATCTTGCTATTTTTTATTGCTACTTATTTAGAAGTTTATTACCATTTTTTTTAATATATATATTTTTTTACCCTGTGTTACTGTAATATAATGTGATGTGTGAGCTATTATTTACAAGTAATTTCTCTTGTGGATCAAGCAAGTCTAAAAAATAACACTTTGAATGGTTCCAATTAGTTAATTGCAATGGCTGCAATTATTCAGTTGTGGTATTGTCTCCACAG
The DNA here is from genome assembly GCA_036785185.1 of Paratrypauchen microcephalus. Classification (NCBI taxonomy): domain Eukaryota; kingdom Metazoa; phylum Chordata; class Actinopteri; order Gobiiformes; family Gobiidae; genus Paratrypauchen; species Paratrypauchen microcephalus. The sequence continues at coordinate 52,833 of JAVJIX010000267.1, forward strand.
GGCCTTTATTACCTAAAACCCAGTGCCAGTATTTTTTTAGACCTCCACAAACATGTTCTGAAATACATTTAATTCTTGTGTTCATATTTCCTTCTTCTCTCAAGTGTCTTAATTTGATCTACAAATCACAAATGCCGATGAGATGAGATACAAGGTTTGGTCCACAAGAACAAGACAAGATGAGATTCTGACTTTGTGATTCAGATCACAATTTTGCCCATGTCGTATTGCTGTCAGTGTAGTGCCGCTTTTTGAACTATTGCTTCTCAAAACGCAACTCACCAGAGTTTTTATTGTTTTTTTAAAATTATACACCCTTGTTTTTATCCAAGATAAATGTAAACACTAGGAATGAAAAAAATTACAAGATCATTTTCCAATTGTATGGTAAGTTTGTGATATAAATCTTGCCCCATCCCTAGTTAACAGTTCAGATGAATGCTGGCGCCTGCATTCTCTGGGATCATTATAAATATGGAGAATACAGTTTTATACAGCCTACATATTTAATGTTATTCAGAGTTGCTCCTTATGTTTATGCTAATGAGGGTTTGTGCCATGCCTCCTCTGCCTTCTGAGTCCTTGCTTTAATTGTGGTGTTCATCACATTAACCTGTTCTTGGCCTGGAGAGAAGTCCACTCAAATCATTATGATTGGCTGCTGCTGCAGATGGGAAAGCCATGACAGAGTGTAACCCTGAGTGTGTGTAGGACACAGATGGAGAGAGGAGAATCCCACTAGAACCACATTAAAAATAGATCCATCATGGCCCCAGCTGCAGAGGTGAGGGTCCTGTTTCTGTCAGGGTCAGGGGCTGTGTCACCCTGCCATTATTGTCACTACTGATCTCTGCTTTATCTGTCATTTCATCTTAAAGGGGTTTGTGTCAAGTGGGAAAGTACACATTTTGCTGTGTTTAAAATTGATAATATTTCTGGTAAATGGTTACAACAGTCTCATTAATTAAAGTAAAACCAAATATGCTTGTATGTACTAGACAAATATCTGTATCAATAATTTCACAACACACTTGGCCAATCAAATATAAACATAACTGTTTATTAGAGTTAAACAATATAACAACAATAACAACATTCAGTTACCAATAAATTGCATTTTTCACTGAAATTTAAGTAGCCTATCTGTATGAAGTAGTCATAGTCATAGTTTGCTTTATTGTCGAAAACAATCATGTACATGTACATAGAGTGAATTCGAAATTTCGTTTCCCCACTAACCAGGCAGGACAGTGATAGAGTGGGCTAGGGGAGGGGCCGCTGTGCATGCGCGCGCCGCCGACTGGGAGATGCAGAGTAGAAAAGATGCAATACAATCAGTGACAATTTAACAACATGTAATGACAGAAAAACAATTGGAGATATAACATACGGTGATCTTTTTCGTTGACAACAGAAGGAAGGGTGTGGGGGGATCAGATTGGAAATTAATTAAATTGATTGAACCGAGAGCAGAGATCAGACCTTTACTAAAAAGACAGGGAACATTTATCATGCAGTAGGCCAGTCATGATAAATACTATACAGACTTATTTAATAAATGTTTAATGTAACAATATATTTTCAATATTTATCGCACACTTTCTTTGAAATAGTGGGTGAAGTCTTGCTATTTGTAGTGTAATTTAAGCTGTAAAGGGTTGAATAAATACTTTCTATGACTAGTACACTGCTAAAGTGTGTCATTCTGCTGTTTAGTTATTGTTGGTACTATATATCACACTTCAAATATCTTATGGTGACGGGCCCTGTTCGACGTTTCCTCCAGAGATCTGTGTTTGTCCCACACTCGATTCATTCTTCCCAAGCGGAAACAAGTCTTCATAACAACACACAGTGGACAGTGCGTCTTCCTCTGAGTCCTCATCCCGCTGATCACTCTGTCCCTCTGTCCCTCTGTCCCTCTGCTCCTCTGTTTCAGAGAACACTAGTCCACTGTGAGGGCTGAGGGTAAGATGGATTTATTTTTATTGCAGGGATTCAGATGACATCACAGCATTCTCAAGGCCTGATTAATTGGGATGTATGTGACATGTAAAGTCAATGTTTTTTTAATTAAAAAATATTATTTTTCCATGTTTTTGAACTTTAAAATACAATACAACAAAGACATAGACTCAACACTGCAGTCAGTTCACCAAATAACAGCACTGCAGCACAACAAATTTAAGAGTATCTTAGCTTCAGCAGCCGACTGAGGCACCCTCAGTGCAAGAAGGAGCGCTACCGCAGATTCTTCATCCCCACCACCATCAGACTGTATAACTCCACTATATAGTCCAAACGTGCAATTTTTTCTATATTCTTTTATTTACTTATTTTATTATTATTACTTATCTTGTCTGCATCCACTTTCTTGTTCAAACTTTCTTTTCCACTAAACTGCCTGTGGCAAGTGAATTTCTCCTATGTGTGATAAAGGCTAATCTTAAAAAACATTCATAATATTGATATTTGGATTATCTGCTCACCTGTTGTTGTAGTTGGATTAATATTGCATTGCATAGTAAAAGACTTCACTGTGAATGACATGAACCAACATTTGTGGATTTTGTGTGTATGTTTAGGATTTAATATTATGTAAATAACTAAAATGAGGACTTATGTTGTGGTCACTCTTCTCTTCTTGTGGTTTTGGAGTGCTGTTGGAAAGTGAGCTGACCTCATTGCAGCATGGTAAGAGGGGTGTGGTTTATTGGAAACATCACAATGATGATGTCCACAGTCATTACCTTTCAGCTATGAGGATTAATACTAAAAAAATAAAAAGAAATGACTAAGATGGCTAATGCTTATAAATTTGGCAGTGGTGTAAAATACAGACACGGGTGGGCCTTCTCTCCTGTGCTTTGCCTCACAAAAACACTTTGAATGTTGTGACAGGTTGTTCCTCTGGCGCTTTTCCTCTGTTCCCCACTGGGATGAACTCACTTTGGAGTTTTGGGTTAGAGGAAACACAAACACACAGATATAGTACATGTTCTTTCAATGAAAAAAGCATACAAATAGATTCTGTTCAGATGTAATTAGGACAAGGCAATTAGTCAAATGTTAACTGAGATTACATGTTGATAGATTCACAGCCAATCTTAAAGGTACACTGCATAACTGTTCAGGATGTTCACTTCCATGAAGATGCTATTGCTTTGCCTGTAATGTTCAACAACATGGTATTAAACTTATATAAACAATTATCTGATTTTTTATTCCTCAAAAATACCTTTAAGAACATGCTTCTGAGCGAGGTCACCTCTGCACAGATCTCACCTGTAAATTGGCCTGGTGGCATCTCCTACTTGTTTCTATGGAGACTGAAAAGTTTAATAGCACTTTGGAATATTGGAGGTAAAGCAATAACATCTCCATCTAGACAAGTAACTAGCAGGCCAGAAAAGTTACATAGTGCACCTTTAAGCATATGGTTTGGAGCAGAGTTTGGACTTGGAATAAATTGGGCTATTTTTGTGTTGAATTAGGTGCATGAAATCTAAACTGAAAATTACTATTGTTTTATTTTTGAAAAGAAAAGGTTAAATTTAATTAAGAATGGAGATTGATCATTGCAAGGATTTTTTGTTTTTGCTATATAGCCCTACAACCTCTACTGTCTCGTGATCAGTAATGCATGACAAATGACAAAGTGAGACTAGCCCAAATAGAAACCTCATTAAACTTTAAATTTGTGGAGATTTGATGGACAGATGGAGCCACACTGCACCAGAAGGCTAATGGAAGTATGCTATTATTATGCTGTATCGATTGAAGACAAGAGACTGGGCAGAGGAAAATGCATTCTCTGGCTGTACTATTGCATGCAATATAGATGTAATATTACTTATAATTTTAGATTTATAAATGACTGTCTGTTTGAATACTCGATTACTGTGCTGGGGGTGTGGTTGCTGTTGTAGGGCTAAAGAGAGGCTGTGACAGTACTCTTTGTGCTGAGCAGCTGATAGTATTGTGCTGTCTTTGTGCTGGAGCAGACCTACAGCAGATGATCCTGGGATATAAAAGCTTTATGTGAAAATGGACACGAGCAGGCTCTGTCTCACTCCTGTCTCATCAGGTGAGCTATGACGATAATGTTTCTTTCTTAAACTGGACTAAACCACACTGATTCACCTCTGGAATACCACGGAGAGAACTGTGAAGTACTGAGGTTAATACCAACCCTGTAAGGCTAAGGGATACAACTAAACATATGTTTCTCATATTGTTTTGTCTTGTTAGAATCATAAAAATGATTCATTATTATTCATTTCCTGAACATTTTTAAACTTACACAACATCGACGATTTCTGAACTTCAAACCACATGCTTATTCATGATATATGAGTGGCTCTAGACTATCGATTAAAAGGACCCAAGCATATCTTTGACAATTAGAAATGACTGAATGTCGATCTCGATTAAAATTTGATAATTTGTTCAGCCTTATAACCCTGTCTGTTTGGTGTCTACATGTTTGTGCTTCAGTGAGTTCACTTAAAATATAAATTGGGATTAAACCTTGTGGAAAATGATCAAAAATATAAAATGTTTGTATATATTTCTGTATGTGACCTGTCCTTTGTCGTGTGTGCAGATGACAGTGCGTCAGCCTGCAGCAGTATGGAGGTGACAGACCGCATCGCCTCGCTGGAGCAGAGGGTGCAGATGCAGGAGGATGAGATCCAGCTGCTCAAGTCTGCTCTGGCAGATGTGGTCCGCAGGCTCAACATGTCCGAAGAGCAGCAGACCCTAGGGCCACGCCGGGGCCCCACCAAAGGTAACATGCAGGGCCCCAAATACACTTACTCTCTCCTTATGAGAACTCTTTTCTCTTTTCTTACTGTTATCTCTTCACCTTTGATTGTGCTGTAAATGCATCACGTGTTCAGAGGCTGCAGGGATGAGAAAGTCCCCCTCCGCAGACAGCAGTGTGGGTAGGACAGGTAGGACAATGGTGATCAAAGCACTGTTATGTTAACATGCACATACTGTGTCATGCATGGCCCTCATGCTGCAACCATGTGCCCTCTGACCATTCATGTCTCTGAGATGGGAGACCTGTCCATTAGCTGGTGTTTCTGTATGCTTTTACTGAAGAAAAACAACATGAACAGTGGCTGTTTACATAGCTTCGTGGCCTTCATGTACATATTTAAACTCTGGTTAGAATTAATTGTTTGTGTTTTGCAGTCAGTTTAAAACACTACTTTTATAACATGTCTAAAATGTATACTGCTCCAACTAAGATATTTTGGATTTGCCAAAAGTAACATTTTGAGATGGACTGTATGTCCTCTATCATTTAATGAGGTGAAAAGTTTGACTAGAGAGTATGTTGTGTTTGCTATCTGCACTTTCATCCATTCATCGTTTTGAGTCTTGATTCCTGATCAGGGTCCTTTAAGGGTCTGTGAGGAGCCAAAAGGTCATAACAGGGTCACATAACTCACCCTGGCAAGTTTCACCCCAGTCTGGCACAAATGATATACACAAACCATTAAATCTCACATTCCTTTCAAAAGAGCAGTTTTCATAACACATGCATGTCTTTGGATGGTGGATGAATCTAATCTCACTGCCTTTTATCTTGTGGGGCAAGACCACTAACTGTTCTACCACTGTTATATACTCCTAAATCTACATGTTTCTTCTGTTTCCAGCTCGACCAATGATTGCCACTCTTCCAGTGAGGCCCATGGTCAACAATGGGACGGTCCTACCAAAGAAAGGCAGTGGATTACCCTCCCCATCTGGATCTGGGACCAGAAAGGACTCGAGCACTGCAGTTAATAAGAGGTGAGGAGCACAAGTGTGTTAGTTAGCTTGTTTTGTCTTGTTACATCATCCTTTATTGTCTTCATTGTGAAGAAGGCCTTACCCTACATCTGTTTGAGCTGCTAGCAGCAATACCACAAAACACATATAACTTTTCATTTGTAAATTATTGTTGGAATTCCTTTGAACTATACTTGATGTTGTGATGCCAAAACAGTGTGTTCATTTACTGTTGTATCTGTCAGTGTGTCCAGCCTGTCCTCTCTGTATCACTCTAGAATTCTTGGTCTGTCTCTCAGGTGAGATCACTAACAGCAACTGCATCAACCATAACTTTGATAACTTTATGATTTTTTTTTTTTGGCTCCTAATTCATCCACTCTCAATCTGTGCTTCAATAATTTCTACACTGAAATAAAATGACCTCAACTGCAACCTGCAATTGGAGATTTATCTTGCCTAATTTTGATTATCATGGACTATTGTACTTTTCCACCTTCATGGGCACCAACCTCCCCTATGGAAAGGCCCTGCGTGGAGGTGCACCCAGGCTGTGGACATGCAGTGCACAGGCTGGTTGTGTAAAAGGCTCTGGATTACAGCAGAAAGGACTGCTGATGGGGCCTTTTCATTGTCAGTGTCAGCTGACAGCACATCTGCTCAGCTCAGAAAGAATGCTTCAAAGAAATTACATTATATCAGCAGGTTTTAATAATATAATTTAATGCCAAAATAACTTGGCATTAAATTATCTTAAATGTTATAGATCAAGATATACCAACTCTATTTAAAACATTGATCAATGATTTTATCATTTTATTTCAGTATTTGCCATGCTGTTCAATGATTTAGCCATCAGCTTCTCTTAAAGTGTAAAAATTATTATTAAATATTAATCACTCAGACACAGAGGCATATGGTATGGATGGTACTTATTAAATGACACTGGGTTGTTTTACATTACATAGTTTGATCAAAGGAGAAGTTCAATTTGTCAACTGGACAAAGTTTGTTTGGTTGAAAACGTTTCGCCGCTCATCCGAGAGGCTTCGTCAGTTCTGGCCCTCATGCTGGTTCGACCCTGTTTATATCTAGCTGCAAGGGAGGAGCTAGCTTCCCTGAACAAAGCTCTGACCTATCCCCGCTACTCTCTTTTGTTTTACGAATTCCTCTGGCGTCTTGTATTAGCATATCTATCAGCCCGCTCACTACACTGAAACAACTCTGAAACCATCAGCTAATCTGTCTCTTTGTATTTCAAATTTCTCTGGCGTCCAGTTCCCTATTCAAGACAACGACCCTCTCCACCCCTCTGCAATGGCTTGTCTGTCCTAATGATTCTTTGTTTGAGAATCGAATTATAGATGGGAGACAAGTTGTGTCTAACTCCCCCATTTCTGTTTAACGACGGATTCTCTTTTTTGACAAAAATAGCCTCTTTAACTCCCCTCTCAAACCAGTTCTTTTCCCTGGCTAAGATCTGAACCTCACTGTCCTCAAATGAATGGCCCGCGGCTTCTAGGTGAAGATGAACGGCAGATGACGGTCCACTCTGGCCCGCCCGCCTGTGTTGGTACATCCTCTTGTGAAGTGGCTGCTTGGTTTCCCCAATATAGCGCTCACTGCAGTCTTCACTACACTGAATGGAGTAGACCACATTGCTTTGTTTGTGGCTCGGTGTTTTGTCCTTTGGGTGGACGAGTTTTTGTCTTAAAGTGTTTGTGGGTTTGAAATAAACTGGGATTTCATATTGTCTGAAAATCCTCTGAAGTTTTTCCGAAACGCCGGCCAGGTACGGAATCGCTACCCCTTTCCTCCTGGGTTCGGATTCTCTGTTGTCTTGTTTCTTGCCCTTGTCTCTCTTGGTTTTGTTGACAGCCCATTTAGGATATCCACAAACAGAGAGGGCTTCCTGCACATGTTGTTCTTCTTTCTCCTTACCCTCTGTGCTTGTGGGAACCACTTGGGCCCTGTGTTGTAATGTCCGAATAACACCCAGTTTGTGCTGCAGTGGGTGGTGTGAATCAAAAAGCAGGTATTGGTCTGTGTGTGTGGGCTTCCTGAAGACTTCTACTTGGAGTCCCCGGTCTCCTCCTATCGTTACTGCACAATCTAAGAATGCCAATGTGTTATCATTAGCATCTTCACGGGTGAATTTGATATTAGGATCTACAGAATTGATATGTGCAGTAAAAGGTTCCAAATCTTGAATTTTGATTTTTGTGAAATTATCATCAACATAACGAAACCAGTGTGTGGGAGGAGTGCCTGGATATGAAGCTAAGGCACTCTGATCAAATTGTTCCATGTATAAATTAGCCATGATAGGGGAGACCGGTGAGCCCATCGCACAGCCATGGATCTGCCTGTAAAAGTTCCCTCTGAACTGGAAATAGGTGGTATTTAGACAAATTTCCAGCAGTTGGCAGATTTGGTCAGGAGAAAGTTTGGTTCTCTCTTCTAGCTTGGAATCCTGTAGTAAACTCCTTCTCGCTGCTTCGACCGCTACAGCTGTGGGGATACAAGTGAAAAGAGAGGTTACATCAAAGGAAACCATTGTCTCATCCTGACCAAACTGGAGAAACTTAACTTTGTTAACAAATTTGGCTGTGTTCTCAATGTGGTGCTCCGTGTTACCCACCAATGGAGCCAAGATGGTTTTTAGGTGTTTGGCCAAATTATATGTGATAGAGTCAACACTACACACAATGGGTCTGAGTGGTACTCCTTGTTTGTGAATCTTCGGGAGGCCATAGATGCACGGGATAGCCTTAGGTATCACAGAGTGCCTTAGCTTCATATCCAGGCACTCCTCCCACACACTGGTTTCGTTATGTTGATGATAATTTCACAAAAATCAAAATTCAAGATTTGGAACCTTTTACTGCACATATCAATTCTGTAGATCCTAACATCAAATTCACCCGTGAAGATGCTAATGATAACACATTGGCATTCTTAGATTGTGCAGTAACAATAGGAGGAGACCGGGGACTCCAAGTAGAAGTCTTCAGGAAGCCCACACACACAGACCAATACCTGCTTTTTGACTCACACCACCCACTGCAGCACAAACTGGGTGTTATTCGGACATTACAACACAGGGCCCAAGTGGTTCCCACAAGCACAGAGGGTAAGGAGAAAGAAGAACAACATGTGCAGGAAGCCCTCTCTGTTTGTGGATATCCTAAATGGGCTCTCAACAAAACCAAGAGAGACAAGGGCAAGAAACAAGACAACAGAGAATCCGAACCCAGGAGGAAAGGGGTAGCGATTCCGTACCTGGCCGGCGTTTCGGAAAAACTACAGAGGATTTTCAGACAATATGAAATCCCAGTTTATTTCAAACCCACAAACACTTTAAGACAAAAACTCGTCCACCCAAAGGACAAAACACCGAGCCACAAACAAAGCAATGTGGTCTACTCCATTCAGTGTAGTGAAGACTGCAGTGAGCGCTATATTGGGGAAACCAAGCAGCCACTTCACAAGAGGATGTACCAACACAGGCGGGCGGGCCAGAGTGGACCGTCATCTGCCGTTCATCTTCACCTAGAAGCCACGGGCCATTCATTTGAGGACAGTGAGGTTCAGATCTTAGCCAGGGAAAAGAACTGGTTTGAGAGGGGAGTTAAAGAGGCTATTTTTGTCAAAAAAGAGAATCCGTCGTTAAACAGAAATGGGGGAGTTAGACACAACTTGTCTCCCATCTATAATTCGATTCTCAAACAAAGAATCATTAGGACAGACAAGCCATTGCAGAGGGGTGGAGAGGGTCGTTGTCTTGAATAGGGAATTGGACGCCAGAGAAATTTGAAATACAAAGAGACAGATTAGCTGATGGTTTCAGAGTTGTTTCAGTGTAGTGAGCGGGCTGATAGATATGCTAATACAAGACGCCAGAGGAATTCGTAAAACAAAAGAGAGTAGCGGGGATAGGTCAGAGCTTTGTTCAGGGAAGCTAGCTCCTCCCTTGCAGCTAGATATAAACAGGGTCGAACCAGTATGAGGGCCAGAGCTGACGAAGCCTCTCGGATGAGCGGCGAAACGTTTTCAACCAAACAAACTTTGTCCAGTTGACAAATTGAACTTCTCCTTTGATCATGGATTCTACCTGGACGACTGAGGGACTTTTCACGCATTACATAGTTTGGACTTACCTGCTCTGTACAATAAAGAGCGATGTCAAATCTAAAAAAAACTGACAAAACAAATTACATTTAATGTAATCTGATGAATACCATTCTTTATCTAAAAACTTAGATTTTGTCATGACCATCTTTATTATTCTTGCAGCACTGTGAGAAGAGCCAACTCCAATGAACATGTGAGCTCTCTGTCCCGGAAAGATTCTGCAGAGACCAAGCGAGCGCGCGCCGGATCTACAGGCAGCAACTCCAGCGGCAAGAGGAGCGACAGGTAACACTGTCCTGACCACAGTGAAAAGATGTTGACTTCACACTGACCACTGAGTGACCATACAGTGACCACTGTGCTTCTCTTACAGCAAACAAAAGGAGCCAATCTTCAATCCAGGTAAGACACTGACCGCCACCTACAAAAAGACAGCATACTACAGTATTAGCCTTTTTTTTAGTTTAATTTCATGATACATGATATGTGGTCTATCCATTACCCCTATCTGTCACATACTCCATATCATTCATTTTTTAAAGAGTTAATTGTACCCATGTTGGCTCTAATGAGTTTCACTGATTGGCACTGTTCCACACTCAGATACACTTTGTTTAGACAGCTCACACTTTAATGACAGAATCACCAATAAACACAAGGTGATGTTAGCACAGACAGGAAGTGCCCTCACCTGTCTCTCTCTGACCTTTATGAAGGCACGCGCCGTGTGACCCACTGCAAAGGTAGGCCTCCCTGATGCTCCGCCCTCATGCCCCCATGCACTGCTCTTTGGACACTGGCCTCTACCTTATACTGTATTTGGGCAGATTTGCCCTTCCCATCAAAGAGCAGTGCAGACAGAAAAGGGGGTTCAAGTATGTGCCCTACTCACGAGTGTTTCACTTACACAAAACACAGTCAAGGCACAAGGCTGCATCACCACGGCAACAGTACAAACATGCCACTGGCCCCACTGCAGGAGCTTCAAACACACTACAAGCCAGCTTTCTCACATTGTGCTCTCTCACTGCAGTGAAAGCTCTTAACTAAAACTTATCTAGACTTTTCAATAGAACTTAAAGATCCTAGTATGCATTGTGTAGGCGTTTGGGTTTACACATTGTACATAGATGTTTAGAATAATGTGTATGCTGTAAGTTATAAGTATATATGGAAGAAGAGGGTGCAAACACTGTTGCAATTGAAACAAAGCTAAAAACCTACCAGCTACAGCTAAAGTTGGTTAGCAGTGTCGTGACAGCAGTTGTGCTTATATTAGAATAAGTCCATTGAAGAAACGGAGACGGGCTGTTCCGCATGGTATCAAACAAGTACACCTGAAAAAACATCAGTGCAGTAGAGGACGGGACCTTTATATTTGTAGCAAAGAGACAGTTTGACTAAACAAAGGATTGGTCTTGATTACACAATATCCCTCTGCATCTCCTGTAGCACATCTGGATCATGCACATTTGTTGGGTTTAGTCCAAATCCCTGATTGTAGAGTCAGCTGTGACCTTGCAGCATTTCTTATTGCTAAGATAGCTCTATAGTGTACTAGGGGTCTGCTTAGCCTGTATCTAGTCTAGGCCCCATGCTCCCCAAAACACCCCTGGCATCTTCTCCACTTTAGACACCCCCAGCTACCACGGGCCTCTCAAATCTCCCAATCAATCTGCAACTGACATAGCACTGTTACAAGGGGCCACAAAACATCCTCTTGTTTAGGGAGCATTGCAAGCTGTCCCATTTGGGGGGGGGCAGCTAGAAAACTCTAGCATAATCGACCTGCTGTTGTTAAAAGTAGGTTTATTTGGGTTTTGTTAATGTTAATGTTGAATATATTTGATTTTTTCTGTTTGCAGTTTGAATTTTTCCTTCACTTTGCTTTTTGCACGTGTGTTGAACTGTAGTGCCTGACAATATTAATAAAATGTGTTCCAAGCTGATATGTTTGTTTGTAAATTCTGTCCAGAAAGCATGTTGTTTATTTTTCATCTCGCATCAGCCTACCCTCACCCTCACTCTCTGTCTGCCCTGACACTCTCTGTGCTGTCTTCTAGAGGAGGGGTATGTGAAAATGTTTTTGAAGGGCCGTCCCGTCACCATGCACATGCCAAAAGATCAGGTGGACAGCTACAGCCTGGAGGCTCGAGGAGAGCTGCCCCCCAGCCGCCTCAAACTGCACTGGGTGTATCCTTTACTCATAATGCTTCTGTTAAAGGTGTATAACTTTTCTGGTGGCCAGCTTGCTTGTTTTGATGGAGATGTCTTTGCTTTTCCTGGAATTTTCTACAGTCTGGCATTAAACCATTTCCAATGAAACAAGCAAGTGATGCTATAAGGCCAAGTTACAGATCAGATGTGTGGAAAGGTGACTACACTGACAATGACAATGCATGTTTTTAAGGTATTTTTAAGCTATAAAAATACATGTAATTTACTTAACCCAAGATTGATACGTTTTATGGTGTGGAACATTCCAGGCAAAGCAGCAAAATCTCCATGGAGACAATTAAAATACTTGGTTTGTTTGTAGTGGTATTATCATATGGTATTATGATCATCATGGATTTCTGATGGGGTGGGTGGCACAGGTAATCTTTAAAGCCCCAGTGTGTAGGATTCGTGGCGCATAGGTGGATAGTCGCTATTGCACTTTCTGTTTTAGCTACGGCAGACCTCGAGGGACCCGTTTTTTGTTTGTTTGTTTTTTTCTCATGAAAACACACATTCCCGATCATGTACCATGACACTCTACACATCAAATGAAACCTTACAGTCTCCTCTTTTTGACTATGCAATTCATTTCCCTGCAAAACAATCACTCCACGAGCACATGGGGCTTTTATACGGAAAAGCACAAAACGAGGTTAGCTTACCTTAGAATGCTTTGCACAGGTCAAACTCTGTATTTCACCATAGACTTGCTCTCAATTTGTCCGTAAGGATCCAGCGAATAAAATCCAATAAAACAATTTAGTCCAAAACACGTGTTAGGTCCATTACGAGTCTGATCCGGCAGCATGCTTGTGTTGTTTACCCAAAACCACGAGCCTTGCCGAAGGCGAAGGCGGAGCCCAAATGTCCTTCTGCGGCTCTCGTATTCAAAATGGCTGCCTCTATATGGGGAAGATCCCCCTTTTATGTGACTATATCTAAGTCCAAAAGAATACTTTGATTTCATGATGGAAGTGAAAAGGCTTGGAAAACAATGTATTTTTGAATGGGTATCTTCAATTTCAGTAATTAACGGGTAAAAATCTTACACACTGTCCCTTTAAGGGATTTTTTTTTTTTTAAATCCATCCATCCATTTTCTTCCGCTTATCCAGGGCTGGGTCATGGGGGCAGCAGTCTAAGTAGGGACTCCCAGACTTCTTTCACCCCAGACACTTCCTCCAACTCCCCTGGGGGGACCCCAAGGCGTTTCCAGGCCAGCTGAGAGACATAGTCCTTCCAGCGTGTCCTGGGTCTTCCCCGGGGCCTCCTCCCGGTGTGACATGCCCGGAACACCTCCCAAGGGAGGCGTCCAGGAGGCATCTGGAACAGATGCCCGAGCCACCTCAGCTGACTCCTCTCAACGTGGAGGAGCAGCGCCTCTACTCCGAGCTCCTCCCATGTGACTGAGCTCCTATCTCTCAGGGAGCGCCCAGCCACTCTGCAGAGGAAACTCATTTCGGCCGCTTGTATCCACGATCTTGTCCTTTCAGTCATTACCCAAAGCTCATGACCATAGGTTAGGGGAGGAACATAGATTGACCGGTAAATCGAGAGCTTTGCCTTTCGTCTCATCTCCCTCTTTACCACAACAGTCTGATACTGCAACCACATCACTGCAGACGCTGCACCGATCCGCCTGTCAATCTCACACCCCATCCTCCCCTCACTCGTGAACAAGACCCCGAGATACTTGAACTCTTCCACTTGAGGCAGTTATTCTCCACCCATGCGGAGAGGACAAGCCACCTTTTTCTGTTTAAGAACCATGGCCTCGGATTTGGAGGAGCTGATCCTCATCCCAGCCACTTCACACTCGGCTGCAAACCGCCTCAATGCACGCTGAAGGTCCTGGTCTGATGAAGCCATCAGGACAACATCATCCGCAAGCAGCAGAGATGAGATCCTGTGGTCCCCAAACCGGATCCCCTCCGGCCCCTGACTGCACCTAGAAATTTTGTCCATAAATTCAATGAACAGAACTGGTGACAAAGGGCAGCCCTGGCAGAGTCCATCATGCACTGGAAACAGGACCGACTTACTACCGGCAATACGAACACAGCTCCTGCTCGAGTCTTACAGGGACCGGACAGCCCTTAGCAAAGCCCCAGACCCCATACTCCCAGAGCACTCTCCATAGGACCCCACGAGGAACACGGTTGAATGTCTTCTCCAGATCCACAAATCCAATTTTTTTATAATTAGAGTAAAACATGCAGCCATTTATTTATTTATTTTTAATTATTGTGAAAAATGTAGACATTGGGGGCACCATAGTCAAAAGAAATTGTATGGTAATTTTTGTCATTTAGTCAATATTAGTTTAATTTAACTAAAATAGTCCATGTAGCTTTATTTTACTTAAGATAACAATATTATTATGGGACTAATGCCAGTTCACTTGTCTGTATTTGGTGAGTTAGTTTGACCCTTGACCTCTGGGGTGTAGCTATGGTTACCGGGGACGGGACTGCCGCTCCAACCTGTACCTACTGCCAACAGGTGAAACGGTTTACTTCATGGCCTCTGTGGTGGTTTTATACAATGTGGATGAACAACTGCAGCGCCACTACACGGGCCACACAGATGATATCAAATGGTATGTACTTTCAAATGTAGAAATAAAAGATAGAATTGATACTTTGCACTAAAAGTATTATGCTTTGTTGTCCAAGTAAACAGTTTTTACATCTCATCCTCAGCCTGGCCGTCCATCCTGACAAAATCACCATAGCAACAGGGCAAGTGGCAGGGACTTCATCTGATGGAAAAGTCAGTTTGCATTGTCCTGCTCACATGCTTTGGCCTGGGGTGTTAATAACCTTGTCTGATCCAGTCCTCCTCTTGTGTCTGTGCAGCAGTTGCCCCATGTCCGTGTGTGGGACTCTGTTAGCCTCAACACACTCCACGTTTTAGGGGCAGGCTTCTTCGACCGTGGCCTGGTCTGCCTTGCTTTCTCCAAGTCGGTAAGAAAAAAATCCTTACTCTGACTTTATTTAATTAAATGTGGGTTTATTTTTGCTTTAATATTTAGCTTGAGGATCCTTATTTTTTTATTCTGGCTGTGTGTGGAGTTTACTGTTGTACTATATAGCATTGTATAGAGAAATACGTGAATGGAAGATATGAGTTGTGATTAGGGCTGCAACTAAGGATCGTTTTGTGTTGCAGAATGGAGGAAACACACTCTGTGCTGTAGATGACTCCAATGACCATGTGCTCTCAGTGTGGGAGTGGCAGAGGGAGGGGCGACTGGCGGAGGTCAAGGTAAGACACAGAAGCCAGCAGAAACACAAGCTTGTAGTTCTTGTGGTGGTCATTTAATCAGGGCCCCTCTGTTTATGATTCAGTGCTCAAACGAATCCATCTTCGCCGCAGACTTCCACCCCACAGACAGTAATGTGGTGGTGACATGCGGAAAGTCCCATCTGTACTTCTGGAACATGGAGAAGGGGACGTTGGTCAAGAAGCAGGGGCTATTTGAGGTAACACATATATGTAAATGGTAAATTGTCGCATTTTTATATAGTGCTTTTCCACCTTCAAGGCACTCAAAACGCTTTACAACATGGAAACACTCACCCATTCACACACTTTTATACACCAGTGTACGCAGAGACTGTGTCTTAAGTGTCTTGCCAAAGGACACAACGACAGCATTCATCTGTGGGAGCTGGAATCACTGTTGCCCCCCAGTTTAGGCTGTTGTTTGGAGGATATGAGACTGCATAAATCTGTTTTCCTATTAGATATTGAATGCAAGTCCGCTTTTTTAAGAGGCAAGGCTTATCTGTCATTGAATATGTTTCTATTATTAGGGTGTTTTTGATCAATAATGACATTTGCATTTAACAAAATTTTAAATCCATGGATTGTAATTTAATCCTAAATACCCCCCAGAAAAAATATATCTTCTTTAAGTCTGTACAGTAAAAGTTGACCTATGGTACTTTTTTCTCATTATAGAAACAAGAGAAGCCTAAATTTATTCTGTGTGTAACATTTGCGGAGAATGGAGACACCATCACAGGTGACTCCACTGGAAACATCCTGGTCTGGGGCAAAGGTACTACACCACACTGACAGTTCAGCATTTTAGGTACGACTGCAGATGCCAGGAGATCAGGAGATGTCTTAACCCGCCCTCCCTTCTGCTGTGTGACCCATAGGCACTAACCGCATCAGCCAGGTCATCCCCGGAGCACATGAGGGTAGTATTTTTGCTCTGTGCATGCTCCGCAATGGGACGCTGGTGTCAGGAGGGAAGGACCGCAGGCTGGTGTCCTGGGACAGTAGTCTACAACAGATACAAGTTGTGGAGGTGAGCAATATATGTTTTTAATTGTGGTTTCATTCATTTCATTCAGTGCAATTATGTTGCAATTACAGATTAAATCTGATTCATTAATGTCTTCTTCTGACTAGGGATGTCAACAATTAATCGATTAACGATTAATTGTCGATTAAGACGTTGGTCGAACAAAATGCATTAATTGTAATTAATTGCTAATCGCGGACACCGCACCCATGTGGTCACGAAACAAGGCAACCGCGCACCGCGCTGCGCCAAGCTCGACTCACAGCCGGCCGCAGGCACCAACGGCACTGCTCAGCAGCCCCGGGTGTACGCGCGAGGCGAGATCAAACCGCGGCGCCCAGGAATGCGCCGCAACGTGCCGCTGCTGGTCCCGCGCGGCCGGCCCGCGGCCCAGGCCCCGAGCCACAAACCAGCCGCACGAAACCAGCAGCGGCATGCAGCGGCCCAATCCTGGTTCAGTCCAGGTCCAGACCCGGTCGAGTCCCGGTCGAGTCCCGGTCCAGTCCAGGTCCAGTCCAGGTCCATACCTGGTTTAGTTCTGGTCTAGACCTGGTCCAGTCCACGTTTAGTCCTGGTCTAGTCTCTTAGCCAATCAGGACAGAACACAATGTTACACTATAAAAAAAACTTAACACAAAAAAAAAAAAAATCTGCGAACCGCGATAGAGCGAGGGATTACTGTATTTTGTTATTCAGCATCAATACATTTGTCTGCTTTTTACTAAGGAATAATTAATTGAGGAATATACAATATAATAATACTATGATATATTTATGACTCAGTGTTATGTTACTATAGCTTATATTCTTAAAGACCCTATTGAAACACTAAAATTCAGGTGAAAAACGCTGCTTATCAATCCAATCCAATCCAATCCAACTTTATTTCTATAGCACATTTTATAAACAGAGACAGTTTCCAAAGTGCTGCACATAAAATCAATAGAACTTAATAATAACATTACTAAAATAGCAATAAATAAAGTGCTAATAATACAATCACTAAAAACAAAAGCAATTATAAAAACATTACTAAAAAAGCAATGAGTAATGTGATAATAATAAAATAACTAAAAACAGTAAAAACACAGAGGACCACACAACTCATGCGGGGTTAAAAGCCAGAGAATAAAAGTGGGTCTTAAGACGAGACTTAAAACACTCCACAGTGGGAGCTGTTTTGATGTGAAGAGGCAGAACGTTCCACAGCTTTGGTCCAGCCACAGAAAAGGCTCTGTCTCCTCTGGTTTTAAGTCTCGTCTTAGGAACCACGAGCTGGAGCTGACCCTCGGACCTCAGAGCGCGGGCGGGGGTGTAAATCTGGATGAGGTCCGAGATGTAATCCGGGGCCAGTCCATTCAAAGCTTTAAAAACAAACAATAAAATTTTAAAATCAACTCTAAAACGAATGGGGAGCCAGTGCAAAGATGCTAAAATCGGAGTTATGTGCTCTCGTTTTTTGGTACCGGTTAAAAGGCGCGCAGCGGAGTTTTGGACTAGCTGTAGACGAGAAAGTGCATGGTGGCTAATGCCAGAGAAAAGTGCATTACAGTAGTCTAAACGAGAAGAGATAAAAGCGTGCACGACTTGTTCGAAAGATTTAAAAGATAAAAAGGATTTGATTTTGGATAAAAGCCTTATATGATAAAAGCCAGATTTGACGACCGCATTCACGTGCTTATCAAGCTTAAAATCATTGTCAATAGTGACGCCAAGGTTGGTAACAGAAGATTTGACTTGTTGTTTAAGTGGGCCCAAGTCCAAGAGGGGGTCAATTTTGCCAAACACCACAACTTCAGTTTTACCCTCATTAAGACTTAAGAAATTGTGGGCCAACCAAACCTTGACCTTATCAGTTAATCGTTAATCGATCGATAAGGTCAATCAACTATCAATTAATGAATTCATCGATAATTTGCATCCCTACTTCTGACATTATATTCTGTCAATACTCAAAGCAAAAGATGAAATTAACTAACTTTTTTTATATGGCCATACCAATTACTTTAGACGAACCAAATACATTGATTCAAGTAGTGTTGATAATGATAATTTCCAACACCATGCATTTTTGCTTATGTCAGTGCTATAGTGGTATAGTGCCAACAAACACTTTGAATCTACATGATTCGGACTGAAGCCATGTAAGCACAATGGTTGAGTCAGTCCAGAGCACAACACAGTGTATGGGAAGGGTGAGCTCAGTCTTGAGGGGGTTTGCCATTTGTGCGGCGGTGAGCGCTGCACACAGCTCCAAACGTGGGCTCGACTGTTGCTTTTTAGGCACAATTCTGGATCTGGCAGTAATGAAGACTACTTGTACCTTCCCTACGGGGTTCTCTGTTCTGAGATAAGCTACAGAGCCATAGGCTTGCTCCGAGGCATCACAGAACACGTGGATCTCACGAAGACAAGTGGAGGAGTCCAGTGGCAGTAAACCTGTGCCCATGGAAACACCCGAAGAGGTGCTTTATATCGGCAAGCCACCCCAGGACAGTCAGGTCCTTCTCAAAATTAGCAAGGTGATCGTGATCATTAGCGTAATGGTGACCAAGCCCTGGAAACGCAGTGCTAGATGACGATCCAGAACACACTCCTTCACACAGCCGCTCAGCAGCTAGGACTCCAAGGCATACCCGAGGACCTGGCCCTGTGCACAGTTAGACAGGAGCTGCAGGTGCTTCACGGGGCAGCCGTCTCATTCACCATATCACCAGTCAGCTCCCCAACACTGGTGTACAACATCCAGGGAGCCTTCACCGCATCTGAATAATAATGTTGCACTCCAGGTTCCAGAGGTGTTTGGCCCGATCCGGACTATTGCTGAAGGTCGAGGAGACATTGTCCTCATTGGAACCACCAGGAACTTGATCCTACAGGGCAATCTGGATGGAGAGTTTGTGCCCATCACTCAGGTAGG
Source organism: Paratrypauchen microcephalus (assembly GCA_036785185.1). Taxonomy (NCBI): domain Eukaryota; kingdom Metazoa; phylum Chordata; class Actinopteri; order Gobiiformes; family Gobiidae; genus Paratrypauchen; species Paratrypauchen microcephalus. The sequence goes on from JAVJIX010000267.1 coordinate 72,212, forward strand.
TTTGTGATACTGTTGTTGTGTCCAGTGTGAATGTGTTGTGTGACTATAACTGGCGGTGGTGGTGGGAGAGAGACTTTGTATTGGGATTCACATTCAGCTTGTTTTGCAGGGTCACGTGGATGAACTGTGGGGCCTGGCAGCTCATCCCTCCAGACCACACTTCCTCACATGCGGATACGACAGGCAGGTGTGTCTATGGGACTCCAGCTCCCATCAACTCATCTGGGCCAAGAGTCTGGAGGTGAGTCAGTACTGCCCCCTGGTCTCAGGTGTGGGCATGACAATGAGGATGCCACTTTTCTTCTTCAAGAAAATATAATATATCATTTTTCATCAGTTACTCTTTATTAAGTTTTTTTCTGATTTTTTCTAAGTGCAGAAAGCGTTCTTTACTGCATTGATGCATTACTCTGTGCTGCAATAACTGAAAAGTTTTACATTAACTCTATAATAATGTGTGCCTTTGCTTGTTGCTAGGACATAGCTCAGTCAGCAGGATTCCACCCCTCAGGAGATGTGGTTGCCATTGGAACCCACACTGGCAGGTATTGTGTGGTCTGTAGACAAGAATATCTTCCCACAAACCACATGACACATTGCCTGTATAAAAGTTGATTTGTGTTGGGGCTGTGCAGGTGGCTGGTACTGGACACTGAATCCAAAGACTTAGTCGCTGTCCACACAGACGGGAATGAACAGCTCTCCACCATGCGATATGGACCTGGTATGATAGCTTCTGACAGCTTCTGAGAATTAACTTTAAATACTATTACTATAAAAAGACTTCATATCATATCCCTGTCCTCTTTTATATAGATGGAAACTTCTTGGCCATTGGTTCACATGACAATTATATTTACATCTATGCCGTGGGGGAGAGGGGGCGCAAGTACAGTCGTGTGGGCAAGTGTTCGGTGAGACCTAAAACTGTTAACTACATCAACTGTTACCTCCATAACCTCCATGTATTCACCACATATTTACCACACTGTGTTTCTGTCCTATCAGGGTCACTCTAGTTTCATCACCCACTTGGACTGGTCTGTGGACTCCCAGTACTTGGTCTCAAATTCAGGAGACTATGAAATATTGTACTGTAAGTATGAAATGTTTTGTAGTCATATTAATACCAAAATTATATTCAGTTGTCATGTAAGTAATCAAATAAATACATAAAAGTGTGATATACTATATTTTGGCAGGGATCCCCTCTGTGTGTAAGCAGGTGGTGAGTGTAGAGACCACCAGGGACATAGAATGGGCCACCCACACGTGTACTCTGGCCTTCCATGTGTTTGGTAAATGTTTCAATGTTACCTTACTTACATTAGAATTTAAATATAAGTTCTAATGCAGGAGTTTAACTGTGGCTCTTCTCTCAGGAGTGTGGCCAGACGGTTCAGACGGCACAGACATTAACGCTGCGTGCACGTCCAGCAATAAGAGGCTGCTGGTGACTGGAGATGACTTTGGAAAGGTCCACCTCTTCTCTTTCCCCTGCTCACAGTTTAGGGTAAGGCTCATAGTGCAAACATCTGATGTCTCAACATGGGTATAAAGTAAAGCATGAGTGAAGAGGGGGAGGACATTCAGCTCATTTCTGGAAAGGGATTTGAACTCCCAACGCAAAGGCCGACATAGAGTACATGAACAATTTTAATTTTATGATTCATAATTGTAAATGACAGAATGACAGTTTGCACCTGTTGAAGCTGGGATGACCACTCTAACTGAGCCACTGCCACTGCTGTAGAACTAGATTTTTATCTGTTAAAAATGATTAACATATATGATATATAAGATAAGATGAGATAAGACTTTATTGATCTGACACAGGAGAAATTCACTTGCCACATTAGCTCCAGGCAGTTTAGTGCAAAGAAAGTTAGTAACAAAAAGTGCATGCAGACAAGATAAGTAATAATAATAAAATCATTAAAAAATAAGAGAATATAGGAAAAAAAATAGTGTGTTTAGACTATATAGTGGAGTTATACAGTGTGATAGCAGTGGGGATGAAGGATCTGCGGTATGTATGTGTGTGTATGTATATATATATATATATATATATATATATATATATATATATATATATATATATATATATATATATGAAAATGCCATGCCTTCTCTTATCTATACTTATCTATATCTATATCTTATATCTATAAACATCTATCTTGTGCTTGTAGGCTCCCAGTCATGTTTATGGCGGCCATAGCAGTCATGTGACCAATGTGAGCTTCCTGTTGGATGATAGTTGCTTGGTTTCGACTGGAGGCAAGGACATGAGCATCATGCAGTGGAGCATAGTCTGACAAAACCAACTGAACCAGTCAAAGTCTCAAAGAGCTCATCGCCCCCAGGAGGCACAGAAGAGGAGATGGAAACTGAAAAACAACTGTACATTTGCTGTTTTAATCCAAATTTATGGTTAAACCCTGACTGATACTGTAGCCTGTACTCACCCGGACTAAACTACGCATATCCAGTGGATCATATGCATCACCAAAGGCTCCAGAAAGATGTCAAAGAGTTAGATTTTGCAGGATTGTTGTGGCCTCTTAGAACCACTTACAATCAAAGTATTTGGGAAAAAAACTGTGCATGGAAAGATATTTTTATGTAATTTTCTAATACGTTGTGTTTTTATTTATTAACTCAGGAAAGCACTGAAACACAGCAGAGCAGGCCTGTGATACTCCCCGTCTCAATTAAGAAAGAGCAACAGTTAACAGTCTTTTCTTTTCCACACTAACGTGGAGGTTTCTAAAATCTAAAATGGATATATAATTTGTTTTCATGAAAGAACACTGATCAATTTGAGTGACTGATTCTTTGAGCAGAAACATACTGTTCCAATGTAACTGAGATATTACAGGAGGGATTTATCCACTGTATGAAATTAATAGGTTTACAATTAAATATGTCACTTCAAATTGTTAACATTTTACACAATACAATCTATTGTTTTACTACAAAATGGCAACTTTGATTTATTCATTTCATGTTTTATTTTTTAAATCAATCAAAGATCAATGAAATGGGCAGATTAAAATATGTATGTGAGGCGTGTTTGTAACCATTTAATTTAAAACTATGGATAGATCCAACAATTCATGAACATGCTCAGGATCCTCTCCAAATGGGACAGGCCTAGTAGGTTCTCGCGGTCACAGAAAAAGTCTTGCGTTTTACACATTATAATTTCTACATAAAAAAGTTGAAATAAATGTATCCTCAAAAGTAAAAAATAGAGATATTTTGCTATACAGTGTAGTTATATGAAATAAATAAATGCTTTCTGAAGAGCAAGGAAACCTCTAGTCCACTTGGAGGCGGCATTGTGCTAGCCCACCTCCCGTTCTTCCTCTGCGCTCCTATTAGCAGGACCCCAAATCTGTCCACCTCACCAAAACACCGTGAATGGAGCAGTACCGTGCCCGGGGTAGGCGGCTGCTCACATCCCCCGTTCACCGCGGATCTGCTCGTGGACATGGCCGCACGGATCTTCAGCCCTAGGAGCAGCAGCGTGCGTGGACCACCGAGACAACGGAGCACAAAGCAGACGGCCGCCGCGCGGGCTCCTCTCGAGGCTTAGAGACCACCCTGAGCCCATCTAACCTTTCTGTGGACCTCCATAGCATCAAAGACCTTTTTATAAAGCGTAACCTGAACAGAAACGATAAAAGGATCATCTTTGACTAAAATAACGGAGGAAGAGTATGAGGTAAGCGGGCCATGCGTCATGACAGATGCGCTCCACACTCAACCTCCGCTCCATCTGTAAGGGGACATATTCCCCCATTCATGATCGTGTAATTCATTCGACACATTTCATTAAATAGTTCTATACTACTCTTTTGCTGCTTTACGATCGCCACGTAAAACCATTGGGGTCCTGTGGGGCCCACCCAGGCCCACCGTCGCATATATTATTCTTTACAATGAGCTTTACACTAACAGCCAATCAAGAGCAATCGTGCGCACCAAATCCACCGTTTCCCCGGTTTTAGCCCTCCATTGTCACGTTTGGACCCGCCCAAAGGATGGACGCCAGGTCTAAGCCGGGCCCGGTCATGTTGTCATGGAAACGGCAGCATCACGGTAAAGGTGGCTCGCGGGGGAATCGGCGCGGTGACGGAATGGCGCTGTCACCGGGAGTACACGGTGCTGTGTTAACCGTGCGGTGTGACTGTTCTGTGATGGTTGCCAGGCAGGTTAGCAGACCCCCACCCCCATCCCACACCGTCGGCCCGGCATGTAACAGATCCACTGGTGTCTATATCTGAGCGGTATTTTGAGCCATTCTTCCGTCATGTGCGGTGAAAACATGCTCTAATGCAGAGGCCACGTCCCCTTTTTGTCTGCCACACGTCTATTTGTGGAGGAGCTTTGATCCCTCTGGTTTGTAGTTCGACTCCTGGGTGACTTCATACAGCCTTGTGTATAATCTGGACAATTCACATAGCCATGCTTTTGACAACATAGTCTATTTGTATTAGTGACCCCTACCTTTGTGGGCACTGTACAAATGGTAGTCAGTGGAAACATTTTGGAGGATTACAATAAACACATTGGCAAATTACAGTGAAATAATTTGCCTTTAATAACTAAATAATTAGCCCCATCAGTATTACCATTGACTATAACAGGTGGTCTATTCTTTGACATAAGTCTCATAATCTTTACAAATCGTTTCCTAATCTTAAATGATGAAAAACCTTCTCTCAGAAAGGTCCCACCAGGGCAAGCCAGTGCAATGCAGTTATGGGCATCCTATCCACATCATTAAAAAAAGTATCCTCTGTGCAGACTGGGCTGTAACTTTCTGTCATAGCACCAGAGCAGCAGTCGGCCTGCAGGCCAGTGGCAGCTTCAAAAGTCCCTCTTTTAGTCTATACACAAAGCAGACGAAGAGAGGGGATTCAGAACAGTGTTTGTTCAGCATCAGTGGCTCTTTGCAGCTCTTGTGGAGGCGTGCATGTGCTTTTGTCTCTGCACGGTGTATGTGCATACAGCTATTTATAGTCAGAAGACATCAGAAGCTTTCTTAGCCATGGACTTTGGGTAGGGTTGGCCTCTGTTGCTTGCTCATATTTTGTTTATTTCGAGGCACTAGGATGTGAAAGAGTGGGGCTGTCAATGTCCGTGAATCTGTGACTCATCAAATTAAATGAGAAATGGCATTAGAGAGTCTGCAGGAAGCAACTGCAGCTGATCTCAAAAACAGTTAAGAGCTAGAGCTCGCACTGCAGGCGGGGGAAAGGGTGCATTCTTTGGGTGCCTACAAATTGCTTTTGCCTAATTAAGGTAACTAATGTTGTGCAGTAATAAAACCCTCTCAAAATATGAGAAAAGGGGAGCTATGTGGTTCCTTCAAAAAGTGGTAAAATAAAAATAGAGCCACATAAAACGAAAGAGGAGAAGAGTTTAGGCCCCACTTAGCTGAGGGTCAGCTGATTCAGACCGCTCCCTCACTGCAGATAACTACTGTTTGTTGCTTGGCTTCTCATAACCTATGATATTGTTGTGTCTCCTGGTCATTCCCAAAGTCAGGACACACACTCACGGAGAGGCATCTTTACAGTACTACAGCCCTCGTCTATGGAACAGCCTGCTGGAGGACCTCAGGGCTACAGAGAACGTTCATGTTTTTCACGAGTGGGCTCAAGACTCACCTGTTTAGCTTGGCCTTTGATTGAATTTGGTTGTCTGTTTGTTTTTTGTTTGTTCTTTCATTTGTTTGTTTGTTCGTCTGTTTGTGTGTTCGTCTTTTTTTTTCCCCCTCTCTGTTGGCAGCACGGTGGCTGAGTGGCTAGCACTCATGCTTCACAGCAAGAAGGTTCGGATTGCCCGGGCCTGTCTGTGTGGAGTTTGCATGTTTCTCCCCGTGTCTGGGCACTCCGCTTTCCCCCACCAACCCAAAACATGCGCCATAGGTTAACTATTCCAGCTTGGGTCCTGACCAAACAACAAAATCATGGGGATGGTCCCCGGGTCAAATGCAGAAACAATTTCTCCTGTGTGAGATCAATAAAAGTCAATCTTCTAATCCTTAATCACTGTAAGGCACTTTGTGTTACATTTTTTGTATGAAAAGCGCTTTATAAATATTGTTTGATTGATTGATTATTATTTAATAATGTCTGTGTCTAATAGTGCAGTATTTTATTTGGACAAAAGAGCTGTAAGCGTTACTAAGATTTATGTTGGCAGTTCATCCTTGCTTCACTTCAGTGCAAAAGTGTTTGTGAGAGCTAGGAGCTTTTTATATAGGTGCTTCTCCATTTGCAGAAAAGAAAATTTGAAAATTTTGCAATGCACAAAAAATGCTTTATGTATCTGTATCAAACTAGTGCCAAAATCTAAGCTTAACCCACTAGACCAAAGTTAAATTAAGATCAACTAATACTGGACTTGAATCTTCAAAGTGGACACATTTCCTCGAACAGTATATGCTCTTTCTGTCCTGATCCTCAGCCCTTGTGAGGACTGGCTGCAGGAGACTACATGAGGTAGTGTGGTGATGAAGTTGGCTTCACATGGCATCACCAATGAGCCATGACAGTGTAGTTCTATGCTTCACTATGGTGCTGCTCTAATCTGTCCATTTCTGGCATATTATGTACATCGCTACAAGGCTCTGTTTGCATGATGTGTCCTTGGGCTGCAGCAGGTCATGTGGGTGCTATCAGATGACCGCTTCATAAACCTCCAACAGATAGTACATCTCTGCTGTGTCTGACTTTAACATTACTTAACTATCCAGTCGATATAGACCTCAAACTCAGTGTATAACATTGGGGCTTATGGAAGTGATTGTCAAACTTTTGTTTACCTTTAAAAATATGAATTAATGCTAGTCCAGATCTAAAACAGCCATGGGTCTAAAACAGCCATAACACAATTAAATCCAGTGTCTTTGATATAACAAAACCAGGACTAAATCAGGTCTCAATCAACACTCGTGAGGACTGTTGGGAATAAACCATAGATAATGAGTTACTAATCCAAAACCAAGCCTAACTATATTAAATAAAACAACATAAAATGTATACAGTATTGGAACTGCAAATGACCCCTAACTGTAAGTGCCACTTGAAAAAACCTTCAGAACAGTCTTACTCTTTCTTGAAGTGAAATGCTAATCTTTATCTGATGGTTGGCTCTTTGTTTTTTCTGATTCTCTGTAAAGAGGCTTAATGGTATACATTTGCCGGAGCAGATGGAGCAGCACTGAGGGAGAGTTCTAATGAGGGGTCGAGGGGAACCACAGAAGAACCAGGGCTTTGTCTCACACTCTCCTCCCTCCATCCTTCTGCTCCGATCTGCTCCAGATGTCCAGCTGCAGTACACGGGCCAGTGTAGGGATGAGTCTGTTAGGGAATATAATCAGCATATTTGTGGGTCTGCAATGTCACAATATACAAGTTGAGTGTTTTTGTGAGAAGAAAAGATTTTAAAGCGTAGATTATAAATCATATACTGTTGTTTCAAGAATGCACACAGTTTGAATATAATCTGATCTTTACTATGAATTAATATAGACAGACAGGGAGCTGCTGTATCCATGTGATTATGTATGCTCGTGAAAAGGGGTGCAGTTCATTGAGAAAAAGAAAAAATATCAGGCACTCACATGTCGGTGTGTTTTTGATGCTTTCTGCCTGCTCACAATAAAGGTTTTTAAATATTTTGCACTGATGTACTGGTCAATAGAGAGATTTTGTTGGATTGTTAATAAAGAAGACCTATTATGATTTTTTAGTATTAAATAACACAGTGGGTAGTAATCATACTGGCACTTCACCATAGCAAGCAGCAGTGGATAATCATGTTCATACATCATTTTATTTTACTGAACTCTATATTTTTTTAATCTCAATGTAAGTTAATGATGACAGATCATTGTTATAACATGGTTAAACTTTGATAGAATTAGATTTAAGCATACCCAGCATACCTTTTGACTAATATTTCATATAAATATTTGAGACCAAGCAACTGTTTGCCTGCAAAAATACACAAATGTAATTCTTTATACAATTTTTTATTGTATAAAATTGAGCCAAAATGACCAAAAATCAATTTCTAACAGTGTCAAATGAATTCGTTTTGCCGCTTTCCAGCCTGTAAAAAGGATTTCTCTCATTTTTATCTTTGTTGCGGGTGCCCTTTTCATGGTGTCTTGAATGAATTTAAAGCTGTGTTTTCATTACGGCTCAGTCACAGTTGTTGGACGCTGTGATTGGTCAACATCGGTCACATGACCTGCTCCTCACTCCTGGTCTTCCGCTCTCACTCCTTCACTCCTCTCTCGCCTCCGCTCCGCTGTGCTGTGGGGAGGATGTGATCAGAATGTGGCTGAGCTGCCATCCCTCTGCTCCATAATCCTTCTCAGAACTGCTCCTGACGACTACTTGGAGCCATGTACTCTCTGGACGATTTTGGGTAAAACAGCTCCTCTTTTGGAGTGCTTTTATGATGCTTCCCTTTGCTGCGATTTTCCCTCCTGTCTTAGATTCCATTCTTAGAGTGCTATGAAGAGAAGGTTTCTATCTTCTCTGGCACTTTTGTTTAATAATGCAACTGTTTCACGCTCTGAAGGGAAAATCTTAGTTCACTCTGTTTCTACTGCATACCTCTGTTGGAAAAAAAAGTATTTGTTTATTGGCTGAGATTTGAGGAGTTTTCCTAGATTCTATGTTCATGACAGAAAGGGGTCATTGATGGCAGATGACTTTGGAATAGAGGCTGGATTTAAGTGGGCAACGGGAAAGTGAGGTGTCATGTAATTGTGATGTTTTTAGCTGACAATGTGCCCTCTGGTAATCCAGTGGACTCTGCACCACTCCAGGAGGCAGCAGCAGAGGGTGCACTGGACTGGAGCGTGTGTTTGTTATTAGGACCTGAATGCTGTAACAAGCTGCCTAGCCAGGGGAACTTTCAAAATTTCAGTAGCGGAGCATACAATATCTTGAAGCACTATTGTATTTTATGTAGTATTTGAATCATTTAATAATTATTTGTTTATTTAGTCTATGTCCTAGTATTAGTGTGTACTGATGTGAAGTAGTTTATTACTCAGTGTGTTGTGAAGGTGTATGGAAATGTCTCTTCCTCATATTTTACTGCTTCTCTGTTGCCACTTGGAAAAAAAAACTGTCTTGTTGTTTGTCTTGCACTGAAAAACATGCCTCCGCCTTACTCTGAGCAGGCTTCCATCTCCACAAATCTGACTCTAGTTTGGCCTGGGGGAAAGCCTCCCCCTGCTATGGAAATATTGTTCCTTTGACTACAATCTTCCATAGTATGGCATAAATAAAAAATATTCCAAAGTATAGTTTTAACTTTCCATTTCCATGGAATCATGCAGTAGACATGCCACCTCCAGAAAGTTACATCCTTTAATTCCTTCTTTGGTGTGTCATTATTAGTTGTTTTGTTATGGGAGAAATTACCTTTTATTTCAGTAATGTTGACTGCAAAAGACATGCTGCAAAATATTATCAAGAGACTCATTTCTATTGTTGTCCACTGGCTGTAAGACATGATATGACAGGAGCATGCATACTACAGGGATAAATGTACTATTCTGCCTGAACCTTCTACTCTTGCTAACACAAAAGAGTCTTAGTGGTTTGAATAACTTGCATTATAAATCAAATACACTCCACTGTGTTAATATGGATCTAGGTCATGTTTAAATATAATTGTCTTTGACAGCATCATATTTATTTGGTTTTGCCTGTTACTCTTCACCTTCTGCTAATCCTTTGTTTTGAAGATTATAATACACTCCACACTGTTGGCTACAGTCTGTGGATCAACAGAATATGCTTTGCTGGAGCTAACATCCAAGTCTTTAAATACTGTGCCCTCAATTAAAATATTATTTTTTTGACTGTAAAAAAAAAAAAAAAAAAGATATTGTTCTGCATTGGTGTTTCTGTTTTTGCTCCAAATGATGGTGAACGGAGCAGTGTTCCTTTAAGGATGAGGATTAACGAGTGAGCTGGAGGCACTGGGGGAGGGGTGTGCTCCAGATTGTACTTATGGCAGTGGGAATGACAGTTTTCCTGAAGGCCTGTTGGCTTCCGCACATGGATCATGAATAAGTGACCATATATTAGTGGTCAGCTGATTCTGTAGCTCCTCCTGTGCATGGGGCTGCTGCTGTACTCAGATGCACAAGAATTTACAAGAGGATCTTCACAGCACCACAGGCGTCCAGGAGGGAGAGGGTCTGCAGAGAAGGTCTGCAGTGAGGGTTTACGGATGATGCATGGTCCATTAACATGTGTAAAATCAAATATACTGAGTCTTTTTCAAGCCATGCATTCATCTATGACATCATGTCAGCTGGCATTTGAGGTGAGCCACTCATGGAGGGCAAAGGTCACAGGAGCATGTGTGATCCTGTTACCACCCTCTTATGGCTGTCACGGAGAAAATGGCTTGTCCCTAGTATATGTTTTATTATAGCACTTCATAAAGAGATGAAATACCGAGAATCATCAAATTGGTCATTGTGGTTGTTCAGTCTCAACTATCAATGGCCAGCCGCCGACTCCTTTCAGAAAAAACAATCCAATTTCCCCCAAACTAGATAACAGGTTAACTGTATTTAAACTGAACAAAACTCATGTGCAGTAGTAGGCTATTATTATTAACTATGTACAAGTTAATAGGTTTTATCCCATGGATAAACTAGAACATCTTTTTTTTCCATTTGCTCTGCCACCATTCAGACTTCGATGCCAGTTAATCTGCTCATGGACCCTCTTGTTATGCTGTGTCGATGACAGTACTACTAAGCACCTAGTGATGGAGTGCCAACTATAAACTGTAGCAAAATGGATTCAAAATACCTCTGATCAAGAGCCAGTTTGAGTACAAAAACTCACTAGCTGCATTTGTATTGCTTTCCCCATTTGTGATGCTGAACCCCCATGTGTCCTCAGAGCTCACCTCAGTTAGTACTGCTCCCGTGTGGAGGGTGGGGGCTCATGTCCATAAATGTGAGTGGGTGGATGAGGCAGGGGGCAGACGGATATGAGGTAATCTCCCCTGGGTGCCCACAGTACATCATCATCATCATCTGGCTCAGAGTTCATCCCAGTCTGTCGCTCTTTGTTCTATCGAGGGGACCGAATGAATGCTGCAGGCTTTTTTGCTACATTTTGTTAAGAGTTGTCATTGAAGAGTTGTGTAGACATTGGCTTGGATTTGGACCTGTTTGGTGATGCAGCCCCTCTGGTGTTAGGGTGTAGGTGGATCATGGATGGGCCTCGGGTTCAGGTGCTACGGTATTGCCTCCCTCAGAGCATCAGCGACTTTGGACTTTTCTACAGTCACATCAGCTGCAGGTCTGTTGTCTCTCCTCCACACTGTTTAGCCTAAGCTCCAACTCTATCTCGTGACCTATAACAATGGAATGAACTCAAATGTCAACTATTGTGAGGGCAGGCTAGATACGATATAATTTGAAAATGTCTATTGTTGAATAAATGTTATGGTTTATCAGGAGTAGCTCCATCTTTTGTTTTATTTTCAATCTCAACCAAAATACTAATCTGTAGTCCTAATCTGGCTTGAACAAACAGTCTTTTACACACAGGCTGTTTTGGATTAGGAGCTCTCCATAGTACATATAGCATGAAATTACAAAACATGCGAAAAGTGAAAGTTATGCAGAGGTCCCATTGTGGTCTGCAAAAGCAAAGCGGTATAGTGAAAAGTATCACTTACAGTTTGAGAAAGCATTTCCTCTGCTATTTCACAGACTCTTGTTTTGGATTTGTCTCTCTCTCATCTGCCTGTCCAAAAAATAATTTAGTTTATGTAGGCTAGAGATCTGATCCTGAGATAATAAGTATTTTGATTAGGGATGCAAATTATTGATTAATTCATTAATTGATAGTTGATTGACCTTATCGATCGATTAACGATTAACTGATAAGCGGAGTTTTTCACATGAATTTATGTTTCAATAGGGTCTTTAAGAATATAAGATATAGTATACATAACACTGAGTCATAAATATATCATAGTATTATTATATTGTATAGTCCTCAATTAATTATTCCTTAGTAAAAAGCAGACAAATGTATTGATGCTGAATAACAAAATACAGTAATCCCTCGCTCTATCGCGGTTTGGGGATTTTTTCAATTTTTTTTTAAATTTTTTTTTTTTAATAGTGTAACATTTTTTTATAGTGTAACATTCTGTTCTCCATCCTGATTGGCTAAACCAGGTCTAGACCAGGTCTAAACCAGGTCTAGACCTGGACTGGGCCTGGAATAAACCAGGACTGAACCAGGTCTAGACCTGGACTAAACCAGGATTAAACCACCATGTGCCGCTGCTGGTTTCGTGCGGCTGGCTTGTGGCTCGGGCTGAGACTACACATTCCGGGTTCAATCTCGTGCTCAGCAGCCCCCGCGCGTACACCGGGCAGTGCCGTTGGCACCTGCGGCCGGCTGTGAGTCGAGCTTGGCGCAGCGCGGTGCGCGGTTGCTTTGTTTTGTGACCACGCGGGTGCGCGTGGCCGTGATTAGCGATTAATTACAATTAATGCATTTTGTTCGACCAACGTCTTGATCGACAATTAATCGTAAGTCGATTAATTGTTGACATCCCTAATTTTGATGATATCGTCATATTGTGATAAAGTTCTTCTATGTTTAAAACTATTGATCGGCCTCCATGTTCCAAGTGACAGGTGGATTTAACCAATCAGAGTGAGGCCTGAACAAAACTTCTCAATGCCATTGGCAGAGAAAAAGATATTAACTGCATAAATTGTGATCAATTGTATATCACAAAGTGATATATTTGTGGCTTATCGCACAGCCCTAGCTAAGGAACATTTATAGGTACATATTGCTTCTAAAATTGTGACATACAGCAGCCTTTCACCAGAACATGAATGACATGAGTTTTATAGGATGAGAAGAGTCTGCCATGATGTTTCTGTCCCTTGAAAGGTGTCTGAAGACCAGTGCTCCTCCTCTCAGCAGCTCTCTGAATAGCTCAGCTCTGTAAAGGCTTCATACATCTTTAATGCACTCATGCCTCCTGGCGAAACATAGCATCCAGGCCACTGCACTCTCCACAGGTCAGTTTGTCTAAGCACAGGAGCGGGATCTCTCTCAGATGGAGTGAGGCGTTCATTATTGCTGTTTTCAAAGGATGTGTCTACACACTCAGGCAACCCCAATCAATGCTTGTCATGCTGCTCAGGGCTGACATTCAGTGGTTCATCTTAGTGTTGCAGGAGTTCAAAACAAAATCAAAAACAAAATTTCTAAAATACTTGTTGCCAGAGGACGTACAACTGATTCACTGCCAGAGTTCTTTAATCGGAACAATTGTGACCATTAAAATAGTTGAAATCATATTAATCATTATTGTTATGTAGATTATACAAACTCTAAAACACATGCCAAAAAACGTCATGCAAACATTATTAAAACAAATTGTTAAAAAAAATTAATCTAAAAACTAAATCTTGTTTTTTTCTTAATAATTCTGTATATTAGTAAGAATTCTCTATCTAGTCAACCTTTATTTGGTTAAAAATGCTAAAAATGTTAATTTTTTTTCAAAAATCAGGCATTTTCTTAAATATTTGTTTGACTTGTCCTACAACTACTAAAATAATTGTTAGTTGCAGCCCTACTCACTGCTGTTCTGAACCACTGACTATTTCTAACTTGTGGGTGTGGAGGCTCACCCTAACCGTTCATTATTGGTGTAGGCAAATTAGACCTATGGATTCGGTTTTATGTGTTTTTGAGTTGCTATGCCCTCCAGATGACTTGTTTGCCCACAAATATTTAGGTCATGGGCAAATCTGAAAAAGGACACATTATGGGATCAGCCACCTTCCATGAGTGAGAACATAAGAACATTAAAGCAGTTTATACAGTTTTAATGCCAGAGAAACGCAGTGCCTGACCTCTTTGTGTGTTTGTGCATTGGGCCAGAGGTTACACTTTTTCAATCTGCTCATATCATAGCTGTAGATTATAGCATCAACAATCTGTTCAGAACTGACTGTGCATTAGTGAGGAGGGCCTGAGGGGCACAAGATTTATCCCTGCAGCTTTGGAGTTATGCCACTATAACATTTAACTGGTTGGTCTTATATTGTTATCTTATATTCTGTGACATTGTCAGTAGTAACGTCACTGTGTTTGCTCTATGATGTAGGAGTGGTGTGATCCAGGTTCAGGCTGATAACAAGGCCATGGTACAGTCGCATTCAGTTTATATTTTTTTACTTTTTGAAGCTGTTTTGTGGGTGACGGGGCTTTTTTTTTTAACCTGCTTTTGACATGCTACCTTTTGGTCAACCCTGTAGGATAGAAATTCTAAATATGTTGTTGTTGAGTAATCTACTCCCGGCATGTACAAACCTTTGTACAGAGGGCTGCATATTATTGAAACATCTGCTACAGAGGGCCACAGACACCGTGGATTATTCCTATGGGTGCATTTGCTTTGACAGAGCCTACTTTAATAAGACTTGGACTATTCATTTTAGGCCTTCCATCAAAATGTGATGTTATCAAGGTTATAGTGAAGAAGACGAAGAAGACATGCTTTATTCATCCCCGTAGGGAAATTATTTCTCTGCATTTGACCCATCCTTCAGGAGCAGTGGGCAACTCATCTTTCAGGCGCCCGGGGACCCATCTCCAGTGTTGGGAGTAACTCGTTACAAAAGTAATTAATTACTGTAATGCATTACTTTTTGGTGTAACGCAGTAATGTAACTCATTACAGGGAAGAAAATCGGTAATATATTACTCGTTACAATGCCAGTAATGCACATTACAATGCATTTTTAACCTGCTTTGTTTTTGTGGGTTTTGCGTTTTCTTCATACAAAGTTCGCGGATCACCGCGAGATCAGCTACTGAATCCGATAAGTCCACGCAGAACATTACATTTCATACAAAGTTCCGCGAGATCAGCTAGTGATATAAAAGTCCGCGCAAGACCATTCCATTTCCTTTTACTTCGTCTCGAACTGGCAGACTGACAAAAGATGACAGAACCAGAAGAATCGGATAGTGCTAGCTCCTTTTCAAGATGGGCATACGCCCACTACTTTCACAGGACTCCAAGAACATTTTAGTTAAATGCACACTGTGTGTGAATCCCAAACCTCTTTCTACGTCGAAATGCAGTACAAGCAATTTGACGAAGCACTTGCAGAGGTGCCATAGCACCACGAAATTAGTCAGGAAAGGAGGGGATGGGACAGGGAACGATACAACCCCAACAAAGCAGCCGAAACTGATGTTGACCCGACCAGAGCTCCCAAAACCTCCTGGATGGCAGGTGAAAGTCATGACACATGAGAGATTTGCACTGTAGATTGCCAAATCCTTATTTCCAGTCATTTTGGCGAGAGTAACTAAAGTAATGCAAAAGTAGTGTAATGCCTTACTTTTTATTTAGAGTAATATTGTAATGTAAGGCATTACTTTAAAATGACAGTAACAAGTAATAAGTAGTGCATTACAGTTTTTGAGTAACTTGCCCAACACTGCCCATCTCCATGATCTTATTGCTAGGCTTGGTCAGGACCTAAGCTGGAGGAATTTACCTGGAGCATGTTTTGGGTTGTGGTACAACTACTTGCAGTGAAAAGTACTGCCTATATAATCAATTGGGCAAATTTAGCAGATCAGCCTCTTTTTGCTTCTGGGCCATAATTTGAACACCCCTGATATACTGTCTTAACAGAATTACTTACATTGAGATTTCGGCTTTGGCACAACCTGAACGTGTGTTGGTGGAGCTATAATGCTTCATACGGTTTTATACATTTTTTTTCTGTGGTCTTTGTGTAAACTTTCTATAGACTATATGCAACATTGTGATCTCCTACTATTACTTTAATCAGAAACTGTAACTTTTTTGATAGCTCCCCTGTTGCTGTCTGTGACCTGATCTGGTGTAATTAAACCTCAGTAATTGTGGAAGAGTATCAGTTATTCTTTAAGTGAGATGAGAGCGCTTACCCGGTGTTCCAAATTAGCAGATTTCACCATTTGTGGTTAATAGCTTTCTTGTGCTGTTTTCAGTCCCTCTGGGCCTCCTTACTTTCCCTGTGCTGCAGATTAAAGGTCTTGTGCCACACTTAAAGCCTGGTTAATTTAGATTTAAGACAGAGCTGAGCAAATGACCTGCCTCTGTCTGTAATCCTGCCTCTGAAACAGCCAGAACCAGGCACTCCCCAAATGAGACCCTCACAGACATGCCCCTACAGAAAACCCCACAGACATGCCCCTGCAGGAGACCCCATATACACACACCGGCAGGAGACCCCACAGACACACCCCTCCAGGAAACCCCACAGACACACACCTGCAGGAGACCCAAAGACACACACCTGCAGGAGACCCACAGACACACACCTGCAGGAAACCCCACAGAAACACACCTGCAGGAGACCCCAAATACACGCCCCAGCAGGAGACACCCACAGACACGCCCCTGCAGGAGACCCCACAGACATGCCCCTGCAGGAGACCCCACAGACATGCCCCTGCAGGAGACCCCACAGACATGCCCCTGCAGGAGACCCCACAGACATGCCCCTGCAGGAGACCCCATATACACGCCCCTGCAGGAGACCCCACAGAGATGCCTCTGCAAGAGACCCAAAATACATGCCCCTGCAGGAGACCCCACAGACACGCCCCTGCAGGAGACACGCTAGACACACACCTGCAGGAGACCCCCACAGACACGCCCCTGCAGGGGACACACACTCCTACACACAACATTAGCATTTCACCCCCACAACCCCCCCAAGAAGATCCTAACTTCAGTTGCATGTGCTCTCTGTGTCTGACTGAGTGGGTTTCTTGTCAATGCTTTGGTTCCTGTCAATAACAATAACAAACTCATTACTCCTGATGAACCTGACTCATGCACAGAGCAGTGGCTGCAAAGTTGTGTGCTGTAGTGTATTTCCTAAGATGGCCTTAGCAGAACAGCATGGCTGTTATTTTGGGACCAGTATGGTCCAATATTATAGTCTAGTGTGGGTGTGTAATTACAGTGTCCACTTGACCACTTTGAAAGATGCAGCTCTTCGGGCTAGTTCATGCGTTTATACATATGGCATCTATATAAATTGTTTACTGTGGTAATGAAACCATTGGTGGTGTCATGGGTCCACCACTGTTACTTCAGAGTTGTGTAACAGTGTTTTGTGAGCCTTCCTGAGTTCTTATTGGCCGTTCTGATGTATCTGTTTCATAACAGATTATTATTCATCCGTCCTCTTTAATGTCAGTGAATGTGATGTGTGATGTGATTGGGAGCAGTTGCTGACATTTTCCCAGTCTGAGGCAGAAGTGATGCTCACTGGATCATGTGATGCTCTTAGGCTGGTCTCTGTGTCACCTGACCTCCTGTGATCCCGGTAACTGCACAGCTCACTGTCAAAGTCAATACTACAGTTTATGTAGACAAGTTAGACTGTGTGATCAGAGAAACAGGATGTACATGGCAGGCTAATAAAAGAGTTTGAAGTAATTTTTTCCATATTATTCCTCTGCATATGGGAACAGCTTTATGAAAATGATCCTATCCATCAATTGCTGAAAGTTGTTATTACATTTTAGACTAAAACTGAGCTATATGGGAAAAACATGTATGACATTTTTTGTCATATTGATCTATCTCAAGTTTCAACTTGATTTTATCCAAAAACATAATTAAAACTTAGTACTGATTTCATAAAAAGAAACAATACAGGCCTGTAACCTGTACCATTTAACACAGAAAATAGTTACTTTGTTCCAAACCACATGCTTTTGCTGACCTCTCGATTAAAAAAACCCAATATGAATGAATATGAATATAAGACATGACATGATTCACGGTGTCTCGATCTCTTGATTACTTTCACTACTTTCTCTCTTGAGATATTTCATTTATTTTTCATTTATTTATTTATTTATTGTTCTGCTTTATTTACACTACCATTTGGCTAACCAGATTTACTATTAACTGATCCTTGATAGCTTTACTTAATATTTATACTTTTTAAAAACAAACGCCTCCTGTGTCAGGGTCCTGTGACTTGTACTTTGGTTCTGTGCAGTGTGTCATTAGTGCATGTGCCCCTCCCTCTCTGATGTGGGAACAGGATCTGTCCACACCACAGTAAAGCTCAGTGGTCCACTCTCACATGTTCATATCCGTGTGTGTGGGTGCAACACAAGTGGGATAGAGTGACAAAGAAATGGAGAGAAGGAAAAGGGGAAGAACTGAGTGATCTAGATGTTTACATTGTATTTTTTCTGTTTTTATTCAAGTGTAAAAGTCCTGATTCTGGACTGTAGATGGCTCTTAAGCATATCCTCTTATCATGTCTGGAGTTCTGTGACTGAAGACATGAGTGCCAGTATTGCAGTGATTCTTGCTCTAGACCTGCACTTGGGAAAAAATAAGGGGACAGTGTTCAAACATCAATTATCAGCAGCTTTATTTTATTTTGATTAGAGTCAACAGCCTTTGTTTTGTTCTCTCTTGCCATATGCATAATGCAGATGGCTTGTTCTTCCACTAGAGGTCAGACTGACTCATAGTAGTTTGTATAATATGAATAGTATGCTTCAGTTACGGAAAACTATCTTTACATTTGCATGTGTTTTAATCTTTTTATTTACCTTTTTTTTTTCCTAAAGGAAAATTGTGAAGAGTTGTGATCCAGTTAACAATGACACATATTTACAGTTCTCTGAAAGTTTTAATAAATTTATTTGTTTTATTCTGAATTTTAAGAAACTGAAAAGCTGTGTGTGCATTATGGCATTGGGATCATGATTTGCTCATGATGACTGCCATTAAAAGTTGTAATTTATGTAATTTACTCCAAATTGTGTTAAACTGCTATATACTTTTCATTAATTTAAATATGATAAAAGGAGAAGTCACTCATCCAAGAGAGAAGCCACTCAAGAGAAGCCACTCATCCGAGAGGCTTCGTCAGCCAGAGCTGACGTTTTCGACCAAACAAACTTTGTCCAGTTGACAAATTGAATTTCTCCTTTTATCATGGATTCTACCTGGACGACTGAGGGACTCTTCACGCATCTTAATTTAAATAATAATCATTAATTTTGTAGATTAGTAATTACTGCAAGTTAAGCTTTTAGGATCCCCATCAATAACCAGAGAATCCTGAATGATTTCTTTTTAAAATGTTATTGACTATTCCATGATGATTTTGCAGTTAATGTAAAGACAAATACAATGCAGTCCAGTAAAACAATAAGATGTCTTCTGATGCCTAACTGTTTTTCTAATAAGAATGTCTTTTGTGTTTGTGGCAGTGAACAGAGCATCTGCCAGGCCCGGGCCTCTGTCATGGTCTACGATGATGCCAGCAAGAAGTGGGTGCCCATCAAGCCGGGCCAGCAGGGCTTCAGCCGCATCAACATCTACCACAACACTGCCAACAACACCTTCAGAGTGGTGGGGGTGAAGCTGCAGGACCAGCAGGTGTGCACCGCACCGTCACTTGTCATCAGCACAAACCTTTCCTACAAAGACGTAGCAATATCCAAATCTCCATATCTCATAATTATGACAATGTAGAAATTTAAATTTATAATTTAGATGTGATGTTGTGGGGAGGGTCACATTACGTGTTCCCTAAATATGCCCTGATTATCCTTTTTGCATATTGTCATATTCCAAAAAGAAATTACTATGAAACGTATTATAATGTATTGTATCTTAGTCATGTTGGTTGCACTGGAGCTGAACAAAGGGTCTAACTATCTTTCCTGGGTTATGTTTTGGTGAAGGTGGTGATAAACTACTCAATTGTGAAGGGGCTGAAGTACAACCAGGCCACACCCACCTTTCACCAGTGGAGAGATGCGCGACAGGTCTATGGCCTCAACTTTGCCAGTAAAGAGGAGGCCACCACCTTCTCCAACGCCATGTTGTTTGCCCTCAACGTGCTCAGCTCCCCGGACACCGGAGGTAATACTCTGCATACTGACTCTCACACACCCTTAGATGTCACTGTTACCCTGATTGAGGAAACAATACCCAGGTCTAATTATTAAGATAACCCTTTAAAAGGGCACTATGTAACTTTTTAGAGGACGGTCTGTTACCTGCTTCTCTTCATGGAGATGTTATTGCTTTGCTGGCAGTGGCATTAGACATGTCTGTCTTGCATTTATTTCAATATCTTGAAAACCATGCATTCTTATTGTCTTCACAGACCTGACCTGTAACTTGGTCTGGTGCTGAGTTCTTTGGCTTTTGTCCCTATGGAGATAAATACATTTTATGTCATACTTAATACATTTTAGAAAAATCAACAACTTATCCACGGAGACGAGCAGATGGCGATCCCTTTACTAGAAAAGTTACACTGTGCACATTTTAGAGAGGTTCTATTTTTCACTGCAATGATTTTCATCTTCTTTTTTTCTCCTTGTATTAATCAGTCTAACAAATTCATTTTTTAAAATCAGGATTTCAACTCCTGGTTTGTTGGACTGATTATAACTGTGATCTAGTTATGTATATAGTATATAAAACACAAATACACACCAAAGAGCTCAGATTCATTCTGAAGTCAGAGAGTAGAATAAAAATACAATCTTGAGGTTAATGTTGCCTCCGTCTGGTGGTTGGTTTCATGTACTGCAGTTATTATAAGGCACTTTAAGCAAGTGTTACATTCCGTATGGTCCAGAATTTTTAATGGCAAATACACACTTGCATTATACAACAGAATATTTTCCGCGTCATCACAATTTAGTTATATTCAAGTTATATTTTAGTAAAATTACATTTCTGATGATGATTACTGACACAAGTTCAACCCATCTCTTGCTTTACTTGTGTGCAGCTCTGGTTACAGGACAATTATAAAATGTATGGGGGGCAGAGGAGGTGTGTAGCTGGTTTACTGGGGTGTCATCTCCCTCCGTGTGACTGCCCTATCATTCGCAGAGTTAAAATATCCACTCAGAGCCGGGATGTCATTCTGCTCTGAGCTTACATGGCACCTCTCTTTATTTTGGGAACGTTGGACTGCGTCATCCAGACCACGGCAATGCTGTGGTTGGTGTTCATGAGAATTGTGTAATGATTGAGCACAGAAAGCTGTGCTGTGACCTGCTGGCTTTGGGAGCAGTCCACAATGCTGATTCCAGAAGGGTCCCCTGGTGCCCTCAGGCGGGTGTCATCAGCCCGCATTCTTCTCAGTAAGTCTAGAGCTGTGATGATGCAAAGACACTGGTATCAATCCTCCCAGCATGATGTTAGAAAATGTCATGTTATTTTGAGTAGTCCCATGGATGCCCTTAGTGCTTCTTTGTGATTGTTTGTTAATATTTCTTTTAAGCCTCTGAGCCTCTGGATGGTTTGGGTGTGATGTTTTTCACAGGCTGTATAGCTACATCAATGTGGAAATATTTTGTGGTTTCAGGGCAGACATCTCAGATGACTTGTATTAGTGCCACTCAGTCTAAATGCTGAAATGATGTGCTGTTGATGAGGCAGTCAGATCTTTGATTAAGCCTGATTAATTAATTTCTTAAACATGTCTCATCATGCCCATTTAGCTTCCTGTTGATACCATCACCATGATGACACAGATTGCTGTAAGCCTCATGTCAACATGAATGTAGTGATTGTGTCAGCAGTGCTGGTACATCTGTGCATTTATAGATTATGATGACGTTAAACTTTGTACAGCTTGCTGCTCTGCTGCTTCTGAAGTGTTCAAGGCTCTTCTGCTTTTGCCCTGAGCAGGCAATAAACAGAGAATATCATAAGTATATCCAAAAGGAATGCAAGATATAAAAGTACTTTAGGTTTTGTAGTACAGTGACATGGCATCTTGAGCATTAGCACTGTTAACAAACTGCATTACAGATCATCATGGATTAAGTTAGCCTTGGCTTTTATCTATTTCTGTATGCTCTGGCTGAGTGACATCAGCCGAGGCAGCTGGATGTGTTTTAATGAAAAGTTCTGTTATTACAGCCCCGCCCTCTCCATTACCATGTTAATGACTGGTACTCTGTCATGGCTGTATGTCATTAGATGATGGGATAACTATGACAAAGGTCCCAATAGTGGGACATTTGATATTGATTTTTCAGAGGTTATATGAGAACCATGCAGAGGATTTCATACATCAGTTTTGCTTGTACTCACTTTGTATGTTGCATATTGTGTCCTATGATAATTCTTTTGTCTGTCTCTTCATGTTCAGGTCCAATTGTTCAGCGTCAGAATGGACCATCTTCAGAGGAGAACGAGGCACAGAGGAGGTAAAAACGATCTCCTTTATCTGCACAATGTGTGTATACTTTCATGAAAGTACAGTACATGATAGGACACCTTATGGTTAACAGGATGATGGAGCAGCACCAGATGCAGCAGGCCCATAAGGAGAGGGAGAGACGCACGTCAGGATCGGGTGAGCCTTAGACAAACACGAGTACAGCTTCAGGAGGTATCCTAGCTCTTGGCAAATCTTTGGTTTCTGCACTAATGATGGCACATTTCAGGTGTTGGCGCAGTAACAGCTCAGTATGGGTGTGTACGGTGTTACTGTCCCCTCCTAGCATCACTGCTCCCACTGTGTGTGTATGCTTTCCCCATGCACACATGACTGTCCCAGTCCCCTGAAGCACATGCCCCCTGTCCTGTGAGGACCCAGTCCTGCAACATGCTCGACTGCCATCACTGTCTCCAGCGCCGGCCGCCATAAGCTCAGACCATGGCTCAGTCATGTTGCATTTTGCTGCTTGTTCTTTTTGATTATGATGATTATGAGTTGATTCTTATTCTTATTTGCTGTAAGCTTCTGTTTTTGATTGCTATTGTTTTTCTCATCTTTACTTACTTGGTTGCTCAGTTGGTTGCTTTTCATCTGCTCACGTTTCTCTTTTCTGTTTTCCTTTGTCTGTTGCCCTCCTCTCGTGGTCCACACCTCTGTCTGTCTTTATCTGTGTGGCTCTGTCAGTCGTTTCCACCCTCCAATACAAAGTGTCCAACCCCCCTGTCCATCCCGACACCCCTCCCGAGTACAGACAGTTCCGCGCTAGCACACTGCCGCCATCCTACGCCCGCGTGGCCTCCGACTCTCCCCCTTCCCCTGCTCAGGACAAGGCACAGCTCCAGGCTCAGCTCCAGGCGCAGCTGTCAACATCTCTAGCCTCTGCCTTCTCCCCGGTGCAGGCTGGGGTGAGCACCCAGGGCCGGCAGGTCCGTCAGATCCCCCTGTCCCCACCCACGGCTGCTCGCCACCTCCACCATCAGCAGCAGCCAGAGATAGCACTGCCCCCTAAACATGGCACTTGGTCTGCATCACATTTGCAGCAGATGCAAATGTACAGTCAGATGCCCCCCTCTAACTCTCCACCAGTCATGATGGCTGTACCTGTCAAACAGGGCCTTCCCCCACAACCTGTTCTCCCTGTGGCCCACCCCTTGCCCCCGGTGAGGATGAAGCCCCCTCCCCAGGACCCTAACTCTGCTTACCCACCCCAGCCTCAGCAGCACTACCAGCCCCCTCCACACCAGCCACAGCAGCTACACCCCCAGCAGTACACTAATGGGCAGCCTGAGGAGCCTGTCCCATACTGTGACTCCGTCCCCCCAACAGGCCCTACACCATATGCCCCACCTCAGTATCCCACCTTTCACCCCCAGCAGCAGCCGTCACCACAGCAACTGCAGTCATCGCCACAGCAACCACTGGTATACCAGCATCAGCAGCAGCCCCCTGCCCCATCACCCCCCTCTTATACTGCCTCTGATGGGGGCTCGCCCAAGGAGACCCCCTCCCCAGTTCCCCTGCAGCCCCCCATGGCCAGCAGCAGTAAGTATAAGGAGCCAAGGCAGAGGCGGGCTTGTACTTCTGTGCAAGTGTGTACCAGTCACAGGTCCACACAGGGGTTAGAACTTGGCATATGGACAGCATTTTAAATAGGGAAGACATCTTGGATGTTGTTTTCACATTACATCACTATATCAGAATGTATTTATTTTTATTTGGATTTATTTATTTTTTATTATTTATCCAAATAAAAGGGTAGGTGGATTATGGATATAGCTACTTAGTACTTTTTTATATTTGACAAGGGATGTCTTTCACCCTTTAAAACTGCATCCCGTTGCCTTTTTCTAAACTGTGCTGGTCAGTGTGCATGTGTGTGTATCTGTGTGTGTGTTTGTGTGTATGAGAAAGAGAGAATGAGTCATAATGTAAAGAGTCTCTCAGCTCTCCTGAACACACCGCGCCTATTACAACACAACACCTTAGTGTGTCACATGCACTGTATATACTGTGCATAAGTCACTAACACACCACCGCCCATCTCTTATCTTAAGTAAAGGCCACTACACTTACTACGTATTTATTCACTGAGGTGTCCTCTGAAAGAACTAACTTCTATGGCCATGCTGTCTTTAAATGGCCACTGCAAAAGGCCCTGTTCCTGCTTTTCTATTTGTGTGTCTATTTCAGGGGTTAATTTAATTTAGTTAATGATTGTCTGTCACAAATTGAAAACAAATAAACACATTTTTCACCATGTATACAGTATTGGCCTGTACAGATATTTCAAAAAGTGACTTTTAATTTGACTAATTAGAGCATCACATTGACTGAAGTTATTTTATTTGAATAGATAATAATAGACATGGCACAGAGCTCAGTCCCTGAATCCCATGGTGCTGCTCGGGGAGCTGGGAGTAGTATCTCTCCACACAGCCAGGGCTCTTCTTAGATTTTGTCCTTCCCTGTTGCTTCTCAGGCCCCCCTGTCTCGGCCGGTCACCCTGCCATGCTCTCTGTGGCACCTCCCACAGCAGTGCCATCTCCAGCCCCACCTCCACCTCCGGGTCCTCCGCCCCCCATGGCAGTGCCCCCTCCTATGCCTCCACCTCTGCCCGCAGGCGGGGGCCCTCCTGGGGGGCCTGCTGGGCCTCCTCAGCCCTCAGGCCTAGCTGCTGCACTGGCAGGAGCCAAACTACGCAAAGTCCAAAGGGTGAGTATCGGGCATGAGTCAGTGGCAGAATAGACTAATAATAATAATAATACATTTTATTTATATAGCGCTTTTCAAGACACTCAAAGACACTTGACTGTAGATAACATGAAAAACGTGGGGCCAAAACCTAAAAAAAAAAATCTAGATTTTGTCTTCATCAAAAAAGTGTCTATCAAAATCTCCTATTAAATAATCAAATAAGGTAAAATATATTAGTAAATGTCTATACAGGGGGTCCTCGGGTTACGACGGTCTCGGGTTACGACGTTTCGTGGTTACGAACGCGCCCCCATTAAAAAAAATATGTATATATTACGCGTCATTCCGTCTTACGCGGTTTAGCGTGGTAAGAGATGTAAACAAACACGAACGGCGCACGGCGGAAGAATACACTCTGTTGTGGTTGTAGGGAGAAGAAGACAGCCTCATGTGCGTGCCTAATGTGGGCGGAAGTACCTGATGTGGGCTCTGATCTCCTCCTATGAAAGCGGCAGTGATAACCAAGCAGCGTAGTGGTCTAATTATTGAGATGGAAAGGTTATTGGTGCTTTGGTTGGAAGATCAAAGGCAAAATCCGGTTTACGACGAAATTCGGGTTACGACGCGTCTTAAGAACGGATCTACGTCGTAACCCGAGGACTCCCTGTAATCCATGCTGTGCTATCACTTACATATATCTCGGTGGATATTGATTTTTCATCTTATGTGACATTCTGTGGTTAGTTAATCCCTCCTGGTCAAAGCCTGATCTAGTCAGATCTCAGAAACAAAGCAGGGTTGGGCCTGGTTCGTACTTGGTTGGGAGATTGCTGAAATTCCAGGTGCCACAGTAGGTGCAAGTGGCAAAAACTGTTATTGTCCTTTGGCAAGGCACTTCATCCACATTAATTAGTATGAATGTGGTGTGCGCGCACGTGTTGGTGGTGATTGGAAGGCCCAATGGCGTAGATTGACAGACTCTCTTCTGCCCCAGGGCAGCTGTGGCTACCGCATATGGAGTGAATGAATAATGTATGGCATTGTGAAAGCAATACTGGAAAAGTGCTATAAAAGTTGTATTATCCACTTCACTTTCACCTCCAGTTGCCTCCATTTAGGAATATAGAATGCATTTATTTACAAACGAGTCTACACTCTGATGGCTCTGCACCGTGTGGATATCTACATATCAATGTGAAAAGTAATGATAAATAATATTCCTGAGCTGGGCCAGACTTCACCAACATTAAATCACCAAGGCTGTGCAGATTAAAATCCATTTTAATTGTATTTGCAGTTGAGTTTTCTTTAAATGTCTTACTGGGCAGTTGAACGACACAAAGTTGACATGTCTGCTGTGCCTGTTGTGTGGCAGGATGAGAGCAGTCCGCCTGGCTCGGGGAAAGCTGACTCAAACCGCTCCAGTGGGGGCAGTGGCAGTGGAGGAGAGGGCCTGATGCAGGAGATGAACGCCTTACTTGCACGCAGGTATGGCAGCTCTACACCCAGGCTCAACAATCTTTTTTTTTTTAAATGGAAATCCGGCTTTACAAAGGTTGAACATTTTTAGAAGATGATGTCTCCTTTTTTCACTGAGAGAACCTGCTAGCACATAGGGAATTTTATGCTTTAGTCTGTAGAGTAAGAAACCTGAACCAATTTTCTCTCTATTGTTAATCCTCCTAGACATGAACTTTTACATATTCTGCTTAAACTGTTTATATCTATACAGTCCATAGATGTATCTGTGCACCTATACAGTCTATGGACTGTGGTCATAAACTTTTACTGTGGTTAATGACTGACCTTTTTTTTTTTTTTTTTTTTTTTTATGTGTCTTACTGTTTGCCTGTAACATGTGATCTCCATGTTAACAGGAGAAAAGCTTCGGAGAAACCTGATGAGGTAAGCAAATGTTTGTTTAGCAAGTCATTAACCTGCTAATTGTCTCTGTGTGATTGCGTTGTGTCTGTTTTTGAGCAGGATGACTCGAGTGGTCGGGGGCAGAACTCAACAGGTAACATAGAAAAAAATAACCTTTACATTAAATTTACATTAAATACAGTACATGACTAAAAAGGAAATTATAAAGTCATACAACTACGAGGTGACTTTTAATATATATACAGTGGTACCTCACCTTACGAAAGACCCAACAAACGAAAATTTCAAGTTACGAAACGCCTTCACGTTAAATTTTGGTCTCTATAGATACGAAAGAAGTTCAAGTTACGAAACGCGAAATCTCAAAAATTCAAATAATGCGCGCTCAGCCACACACATTATACGCTTTTCTCAGACTGAATTTAAACTTTTCTCACATTTGTCTCTCGTTTAAACACTCAAACTTTCATAGATTTTCAACAAAATTATTAATAGTGAAGTGTGGGGGGAAGGGGGAGGGGGGAGAAAACTGCGTGCGGACACGTGTGATAGCGCAGCATGACGCGCATGAACAAACGCATGCAAGAGCCGCGGTCTAGACCACCACTGGTCTAGACCAGGTCTAGAGGAAGTCTAGAGGAGGCACGGTTTGAGCACGGGTCTCGTTCATGCGCTCAGACTGCGTGCGGTCCCCCTCGCTACTCGCCTCAGCCGTGACTCGAAACGAAACCAGGAAATAGACCCTAGTCTAGTCCTGGTTTAGTCCAGGTTTAGACCTTGGTCTAGACCTGGTATAGTCCACGTTTAGTCCTGGGTCTACAGTCTCTACGCAACACAATGTTACACTATAAAAAAAGTTACACTATAAAAAAAAAACTTGGATCGGGGCCTTGGAACGAATCAGGCTTTTTCCATTGAACTTACGAACCCTCAACTTACGAAAAATTCACGTTACGAAACCACTTCTGGAACAAATTAATTTCGTAAGGTGAGGTACCACTGTATGATTAATAAATATAAATATTATATTTTGGTAGATGCTGTGAAAAAGCCTTGGGAAAGATCTAACTCTGCTGAGAAGTCCTCACTGGTATCTAGGTATGTGGGGAGGAAACTGTTATTTTAATATTAATGTGTGGTTTTAGTGGATTTATTTTTAAATTTCTTTGTGATTTGTGTTCCAGAGTTAGACCCATTGGTAGCACTAGTGAGTCAGACTCGGACTTTGACCGTATGAAGCAGGTAAATTCATCTTGCTGTAAAGCCATAAAACATAAATTGATTCAGTTAAAACTAAATGATTAAATATGTTGCAGGAAATTTTGGATGAAGTTGTTCGTGAGTTGCATAAGGTTAAAGATGAAATTATCCATGGTAAGTCCACATGTCAGTTCTTTCTATCATGAAGTGTCATAATATCTGCAAAACACTACATTACACAAACACCGCATGTGATTCCAATGATTTAAGGATGTTTTCTGAAAGAGGAGAAGGAGACAAGGATTGATGCACCCCTCCTCTGCAACATTAAACCTATACAAATAACTCTCATGGTGTACATGCAAATTAGTCAGTAAAGGGTCTCACCAGTGTTAGGGGGACCAAAGGGGACTTGCAGGGCATATGTGAGGTATATTTGGATTATCATTCTTCATGATACTGTTTGTCCAACATCAGTAGATTTTATAGGTGCACAGTCTTTTCTGGCAGAAGGTTCACCAACTGCTTTTCTCTTGCTTTGCTTTGAATGTACCACACTATGTCATTAAACTCCATCTGAATTGTTTTTCAGTCATAGATTGTTAAAAACAATAAGAATAACTACAAAAACAT
This sequence comes from Paratrypauchen microcephalus, assembly GCA_036785185.1. Taxonomy (NCBI): domain Eukaryota; kingdom Metazoa; phylum Chordata; class Actinopteri; order Gobiiformes; family Gobiidae; genus Paratrypauchen; species Paratrypauchen microcephalus. The sequence goes on from JAVJIX010000267.1 coordinate 100,986, forward strand.
GCATTTTGTGACTTGGATTAGTGGCTTTGCCTGCATGTTTCCATGAAGAAGGAAAGGCAGCAGAGCTATAACATCTAACATCTCAATTGAGACAAGCAGGGGGCGGACCTTCCACCAGAAAAAATACAAGTGCACCTTTAACTTTAGTTTACTAATGAGACTTACTTTTCCTAGACTGATTTAGAGTTGGCATTAAGGTAGTACACTGGGTAGAAAGAAAAAACAACATTAAAACAAAGAGGAATTATCGTCAAACTGATATAAGAGATGGTAGGCTTGTGACAAAAAGCCTAAAAAAATGTATAACTGTGTTTGCAGCCATCAGACAGGAAATGAGCAGAATCACTACGTCCTAATGGAGCGTCTGAGGGGAGGAGATGCAGGAGCGGCCGATGGACTCACAGACACGAGGACCAAACAATGTTCTCTCAATGTTTCTGTGACCCCTCTGCCGCGGTGCACGTCGCAGAGATGTTGTGCCAACATTAGTCTGCTGGACAGAAACGGGACACACAAGGGACGGAAGAACACAATGCCATGAGGGGACATTTGGTCAGGAGTACTCGCGATGAGCCGTGTTGCAACTCTTTATCTTCTGTTAAGTCTCACAAAGGAATTATTTTTGTTTTTTTTAAGTTTTTACCATTTTATTATTTAAAAATGTGGTGGTTATTATGATACTGTTCATGGCAATGCGTGTTTTATTGATGAGTTTAAGAGGGCAAAAGGAAACTTGCACACCTTTTTGTCAGTCTTTTATATTTTGGACTGTTTTTTTCGTTGTTGTTGAGGCCATAAATATTTCACAAAGACAAGCACAATACGAGCAACATGGAGCAGGACCCTCTATGATCCTCTGAATGGAAGGGACCCTAAACCCACCCGGACAATGTTCATACTTCTCGTTTACCAATGTTGTTTCCTTTTAATTTACTGAAATATGAACTATAATTGGCTACCATCTTTTCCTACACAAATAATGGGATCCGAAAAACTGAAAAGTTCAAGCAGTCGTCTGATCAACTCCAGTGCAAGAATTTGTTTGAATGTTCAAAAATGGCTGAACTTTGGGATAATTCGCCAAAACAGGCCCAGAGTTGTAAATGTGCCACCTGCTTTCACTGGCGTTAGAACAACAGTATGTAATTTCTGTCTGTCTCTGCTTTGTAAATCCCCACGTATGCATGAAACCCTAGCTCTCAATATATTTGTTTTCATTTGAGAAAAGAATGACAAGTTAGTGGACGGTGGTACATTTATTTTCATGGTTTGTTTCTAGGAGGATTCTCTGCTCTGGCTGTACGCAGGGGTCATTGCTGCCTATGGATCAGAATGTGTTTAGAAATATGTGATAGAAGTGGAGATGTGTTTGCAGGTGGACTTTGATTGAAAAAACTGTTCTTTCCAATCTTGTCAACTATTTTTGGATTTTAAACCTGGAAGCTCAAAACATTCAATACATGTGTCAAAGCACTTGTTTTTCCTCAGTCTTCATCCACAACAGCAAGTCAGGGGGGGTTATTATGAACCAAATGATCAAGTCGATTAGTTATTAACTTTTTCTTATTCCTCTTAGCTTAATGGGGGATTGGAGTGCATTTCCCTTTCCCTTGTCAGGTTCTCAAATAGACACAAATGGTCACTGCAAAGTCACCAATTCTAGTACATAAAAATACATGATGAAAAATGGAGACAACTTTAAAATAGTTTTTTTTTTATATATATACAAAGATCTTGATAAATACAATTCTGAAAAAAATAATAACCAAACAATGCGTTGTATTTTACATTTTAAGACAGATTTCAGCCACAATAATAGCAGAGTTGAGGCAAATATGTGCAAATTCAGAGGTCATCTCTAGAGGAAAAAGCTGTTCTAATGACATCTGTATTTGGAGTATATGGAGTAAAAGGTTGTTTTTTTTCCATTTTCAAATTTTGGCATTGCACTGACATGGTTAATTGTTTTACTACTACCATGGAGACAATATGCAGAAATTAATGAAATGGTACCTTCTAATCAAATTGGTAGACGAGCTGCAATCAAAGCTAATATTTTTGAATGTGTTGAACATTGTATTCAGATAAATAATTTAATATAATCCTGGATTACACAACAGAAGTTCTCCGGAGTCAGTCCATGCTCTTTCCCTGCTGACTGAGCTTGTACCGCCGTTTGATCCGCGAGTACGGCCCAATGCTGTCATCGAACACAAAGTCCCACAGCACCCTGGTCCAGGACGTGTGCTGGGGCAGACTGTCGTAGTATTCTGACGCGATTTGCTTTACCTGCAAATAAAACAAGATATTCAAATATGTGAAGGAAGAACTGTGCATGTGTCCCCCCATAAACTGGTCTAATCATTAACTTTTAGTCTTGCAGGCGTTACAGTATTAGGAACTTACCTTTGTGCATTATTAATACATTAGTGGAGCTAATACAGATCACAATTATCATTCTTCAGTCATTTTAGAGCATGTTCAACAATGATCATAAACAATCAGAAAATCAGTTGGATTGTTTTTGGAGGTGTCTCACCTGAGGTAGTTTGCTGCCAGGTATGCTTGGGAAGTCGTGGTGCTCCATATGGTACCCCACATTGAAAGTAATCAGATTAAGTGGTCCATAGTAGGAATAGGTTTCGTGTCCTTTTAGAAACATATAATGCTCAGCAATGAAATGTCCAGAGATGGGATGTATTCCCATGCATAGGATGGAGCCTGCTATGAGGTAAACAATGGGCTTAATGCCCCAGAAGTAGAAAATTATTAAGTCTGCTGTGAGTTGAACAACTGCATTTTGGACCTCGAGGTGACCGATTGGTTTTGGGTTGACCACCAAAGGGCGCAGGCTGTAGAAGAGGGGCTGCAGGAAAAGCCAGAGCAGCTTCCGGGCTGGTGTGCTGAAGAACCATCCCTCAAAGTCTGTGGGGATGTCCACATCCAGCTGGTCCCCTCCCAGGTAGCGGTGGTGATCAACGTGGTACTTCTTAAACGAAGCAGAGTAAGGCACTCCGATGGGAAGGTTGGCCCACATGGCAAACCAGCGGTTCCATTTGGCCAACTTGTTTCCAAAGGCCACATTATGAGAGATGTCATGAATGGCTAGTGTGAGTGAATGGTTAATGCAGCCTCCAAAGGCATAAGCCCAAAAGAAGATCCATTTCCATGACAGGTCCTGGACCAGGTAACAGGCCAGGAGCTGTGTCAGGACCATCCCAGAGACCACCCACTTCAGCTGGGGGTCTGGGCCCATCAGGGACTTGATCTGGGGGTATTTAGCTGCAGAAATAAGATACATCATTAAAAAGGAAGTTAAATACAGAAAGAGGATGATAAAAGCTAATACATTTTGGTTAAAGCAGAAGTAAGAACAATAGGTGAAGGTTATTGTGTGTTTGGACTGTTACAGGGCTAGTCAACAAGAGCAGTGCTCCTGAACAGATCAGTATGTGTCAGGTGCTGCTCCTATGGGAGAGTGGAGCCTCTTTAATTGGAAGAAGTGTTGTTTTGCAGAGAGACATGGAACAAGGAACTCCTGAGTGTATTCACATTTACTTTAAGGTTGTTTTATGGGGAGTCTTTTTACTTAAAAATAATTACAGCCAACTACAGAACTGTTGGAAGTCTTACATGATGGAAATGTTGGCCTATTTAAATGCATTCAAATGTAATATCTGCAAATCTGAACACATTCAAATACAGCTGGTGCTGTCCTAATTCTGCTTGTGCCTTCATGCAAACAGGCTTCACCTTAGTAACATAAACATGAAAGACAAAAGACTGGAGAGCAGTACCAACACAGGGCTGAGCTCAGTGGCCAAGCCTAGTTCAGTTAAACGTTAGCCAAGACACATTCCCAACTACCTTATTTCTAATGCCCTCTCATTTCCATAACATTTCACCAGTAGTTTATCTTTTATTTGCACAAATGGCTATTTAAATATAGGTCATATTTTTTATATTGCACTTTAGAGTGCAAAGTCAGATTACTCACCTGATGTTATAGAGCTACTCACCACAGTACAGCATCAGTACAGGCATGGAATACATATAAAACATACCTTGTTTTACCTCATGTTATTTGAAATGTGAATGGCCCTAGCCTGTCCTTTGGCTTAAATGTGCTCAATCTGGTTTGAAAATAAAGATTAATCTATGTCAAAAGTGATGAACCCAAGTGTGATGCTAAGAGCTTTTGTTGCAGAATCCCCATCCCCACAACAAGACACATACATAAAGCCTCGTCTCTACACCACCATCTCTGATCTGCAGCTGATCTGCAAGGTAGCTACAGGGTGGGGATGGACATTATATAAAGTTTATGATGGAAAAAACCACACTACATGTTGGGATGGGCTGTTTGTTGTTGTGAGAGGGAAGGGTCACACATTAAAACTAAATTCTTAAATTATTCAGGGCTCACTGGTGTCAAACAACCAATTACCTTTCTGGAGACTTCCTTTGCACCACAGCTCACACACGACACAGAATTTAAAATCACAATAACCATCATTTAAATCAGTGGTTGGATTATAGGCTGGCCTCTGTGTGCCTTCTCACCTCCTCCAAAGCATTGTGCGTTTGTCATGAGCGCAGAATGTGTCTTGTTACGAGGACAGCCTAGGGGCACTGTGGTGACTGCACCTGTTATCAACATGCACCTATTGTCCTGGCCAGATAGGTTTACAGAAACAGCATTGGTCAAATCTGTTACAGCTTTGGATGTCCCAGGAACCCCACTTTGAGAAACACAAATGCTCACACAGACAATAAGTAAGCCATTTTATGCCGTCACTTTCATGCAATAGGTAGCCTATCATCACTTTATCACCTTTACACAAGAGGCCTGGAATATGTTGTGGAAAAAGGGATTGACTGGTTTATAAAAAATAAATTGACAAACTAAAAAAAGTCTGAGGTTTTGTTAAGCAAGTTAAATTTTCACATTTGTACACTTTTAATACTGTGTAACTTATAGGCTACATGCTCCAATACAGAGACTGTCATATTCTTAGGCTAGTTATTTGAAATGACAATTGTGTAGCCGATGTACAGTTGTGTAAACATCATTGAAACACCGGCTAAAGTCAGTTAAAAGACAACGTGTCTCGTGTCATACTCCCTGCATACACCCTTGTTCTCGTTTAACAAAACCCAGTAAACAGGTTTAACCGGAAACTTTTTTTTTTATTTATATATATGTAAATGTATATATATGTGAACAATTTCAATAACGGACAGGTGGAAAACGGTACCAACTTACCCAGTATTTCTTTTCTTCGTGAAGTGTGCGGTTGGTCAGTGTAGACCCATTCAAAGTCGCCTCTTCCACCTGTCTTCCCCATGGCTGTGTGCGCTGTGCGGCTCCGAGGCAGGGCTGTGGCGTGTTGTATGTCATCAGACTCCAGTATCGGACACACCCACTCACTCACTCGGATTCAGGGCTCAAGGTGGAACGGGTGAAAGGTGTGCTCCAAACCCCTCCCCCATGCACAGAGTATAGTTCGCGGCCCGGGCAGCTCGGGGCCCTGCAGCCTCCAGAGGGCCCCTATTAGTGCACAGGCCAATCCACTCAGGGTCAGAGCGCACCGCAGCCTTCTGCTCAGTGTTCTCAAAGGGTTTGGAATCACGCAGGGCTTTACGCTGCATCATGAAAAGCGCACTAGTCCAACAAAAAGCGCACTAGTCTTACAGGTATTATTGTAAATAATACAACTGTATATAGCTGGTATTGTACATCTTATTTGATATTGTATTTTATATTTGACTACTACTTTTCTATTTAAATCTGAGTTGTACATATATGACTTAGACTTAGACTTAGACTTAGACAAACTTTATTGATCCACAAGGGAAATTGCTTTGGGTACGGTAGTCTCATTTGACTCAGGTCTATTGCTCTTTGGTTGCTATTCCATCTTTTTTTTTTTTTTTTTTTAACCCTCTCTTATATATTATAGCCTATATTATATTTGATGAGTGAGCTACCGTACCCAAAACAATTTACCTTGTCGATCAATAAAGCAGGTAATGAATGGACGAGACTAGTGTAACGCCCCAAAGTTTCTGACAAACCAGTAATGTGGATAGGGTGACCATTCGTCCGGATTTCGTCCGGACAGTCCGGTTTTAGAGCTGTCTGTCTGGCTGTCTGTCACGTGTCCTCCTTTTTTACATTTTGTCCTCCTTTCGGACCCTCGTCACCCACCGTTGCATAAATCATCATAAATCCCCACCCATTATTTACACTTGCTAGTAGCAAGTATTCTTATTATTTTTTAACATATCCTAGATGAGATCTATGGTTATGCGGTGGCACAGAGGTGGGACAAAGTCATTGCTGGGCAAGTCCCAAGTAAGCGTAAATCTTTTGCACTCAAGTCCGAGTGAAGTCCCGAGTCAAGAGTATCCAAGTGCCGAGTCAAGTCCTAAGTCAAAGCTCACAAGTCTCAAGTCGAGTCCAAAGTCCTAGCATTTTAGTTTCGAGTCATTTCGAGTCCCCTTTACAAAGAAATACAATTTCTACAAATCATATAATGTCTGCAAGATCTGTATTCATTTTACCTTTTTACACCATATCAAATAACATTAGAAAAAAATGAAAGGATCCAGGTGTGAAAAACATGCTCTTTGCATACATTTTCGCAGATTCACAAGTACGAGTGCGGTCCTTATCAACATACTTTTAGAGGGTTTTTTTTTCATTGGACGTAGCAAGTCATCACAAGTCAAAAGGCCTAAGTCCAAGTGAAGTCACGAGTTATTGATATTGAAGTCCAAGTCGAGTTGCAAGTGTTTGTACATTTTGTCGAGTCGAGTCTAAAGTTATCAAATTCGTGACTCGAGTCTGACTCGAGTCGAAGTCACATATCTCGAGTCCACACCTCTGGCACAGAGTCAGACTTCACACAGAAACATCAACGCGTGCGGCATGACACACTATTGGTTAAATACACGGAAGCAGCTCGAAGCGCAAAGCGCGAGTATAGAGAGGAAATAAGAAGAGCGCTATAATGAGCGCTATAAGAACGCTATAATGTTTGGCGAGTATGTCTGGGTCTGGAAATACTATAAAGTTGATGACAACAACATTGCCATAGCAAACGGTGGGATATGTAAACTTGGGATTGCAAGGGGTGGAAAGGAAACGGCTACATTTAACACAACAAACCGATACGGCAAACAAACACCCGACAGAATACAGCGAGTTACAGGCAACCCAGCCAAAGACGAGTCAGCTCACGCTGCAGGAGAGTTTGAAAAGGAGACAAACAAATGCCCCTTGACAGCGTGAAGGCACAGGAGACCACAGTCAGGAGCACAAATGATCGCAATGAGTGACTTACCATTCGCCTTTGTAGAGAACCCTGGATTTCTCATGCTTATGGAGGACGTTGGACCTCGTTAATAATAATAATAATAATAATAATAATAATAATAATAATAATAATAATAATAATAATAATAATAATAATAATAATAATAATAATAATAATAAATAATAATAATAATAATAATAGTAAAAGTCCTGCTGTGACAATTTTGGGGGCTGGAGAGCATCAAAGGCAGAAGGCAGGGGGTCTATGGCAAGCCATCTTAACATTTAAAAGCTAAACTGGATTTGTGTTGCTGATATCTCCATTTCCGTTTTGCCAAGTCAAAACTGAATTGCAGATATCTCCAACTGTCGTTTCGTCTCGTCAAAATTACGTTACAGATATCTCAAATGACAAATGACCACTATCCAAAATTACATTACGCCTAGTCAGAAAGACGTTGTTGATATCGACAGCGTTAATTCCGGATAGTCAAACTTAGCGCTGAAATGTTAAAACGGCTCTCAATAGGGGGTCTGCGGGTCTAAGCAGTGGCAGGGCCTCCACCACATCTTAATGCCATTTTAATGTGGTGCTTAAATAGTGATTGATTGATTGATTGAAAAGATTTATCCCAGCAGCCTGCATCACATGCTCAAAACACGCCCACAACCAAAGAGTATGAGAACACCCAAAGAGTATGAGAACACAAGCGGATACAGCGCCCAGGTTACAGTAGTTCACAAGGTGTCGCTTTATTGCCAGAACTGAAATGTTTACTGTCGCCCTTAACCACGCCAATAAAACAAGTCAGGTTAACAGTAGAACAGTAGGACATTTTAAACCAAGTAAAATATTATTCAAAATGTTATTCAAATTTTATTGACTGACATGAACTTCATAAAAATAACCGTGCATTTATAACAACACTTATAAGGACAGGAACAAAGTGTTAACATTTACATTATTGCACATTGCTACTTTTTTAATAGGCTAGGGCTATTAATTGTCAACTGTAAGACAATTGTTTCAAGACAAACAGTAAAGTGCATGGGAGTCAATTTGTGATTGCATTTGGAACCTGGTTGTGTTTTAGAGATAAATGGTCAACAGTTATTGTCAACAGTTATATTGTATTTTATATTTTATTACTACTTTTCTATTTAAATCTGATTTGTACATATACGTTTATTATCATTATTTTTATGTATATAATTATGTCTCATCTGACACTGGTCTATTGCTCTTTGGTTGCTATTCTATCTTTTTTTTTCTTTTTCTTTTTATCCTCTCTTACACATTATATGTTTGATGAGTGAGCTACCGTACCCAAAACAATTTCCCTTGTGGATCAATAAAGTTTGTCTAAGTCTAAGTTGCCAAAACTTGTGAATGTGATTATAGCCGAGGGATAGTAATTCTCAGCCTATTGCATCACTTACAGCCAATAGGAACAACATCCAGCCAAGTCAAAAGCTGAGGGGTGGGGGTGGGGGTTTAATATGGATAATTAATGTCAAGTTAATGTCACAATTTTTAGAGCCTGGATGATTATTTTGATTAGGTATCATGACTCACACAGCTAATAGGGCTATCTTTATAATTAATTGGTTGCTCTTTCTCTTTATTTACAGCACACAACACACTCAAATTGGTATGTGCTCCTCATTGTCCACTATCTGCCTTTCCAGCGATGGGATCTTTCCAGTTTTAAAATACGTGTTTAGCTTTGCATTGGCAAACACCCGTGCGTCGTGCGTACTGCCAGGCCACTTCACAGTAACGTCCATAAACCGGTACCTGTAGTCACACACCGCTTGTATGTTGAGGGGATGTGTCCCATCGATCGATCCCAAACATTGTGGCATGTCATGCACACGGAGGAAGCCCGAAACAAGCTCCTCTGCCTCCGGTTCCGTGAAAGGCGTAATTGTGCATGGTCCTCTGCTGTTGTCGCAATGCATTGCATATGAACAGAGTTTGATGCAGCATTGCCAATAAACTTCCAAAAGTCTGCAAAAGATACTGAAGTCCATTGTCCGCCATGGCTGTTGTTATCTGGTTGTTACCTGCGGAAGGCGCCGGGTTCCACCCTCTGGTCACCGGTCACGTGATGATTACGGCAGCGCGACGTCATCATTTTCTCACCTGCCGCGCTTTTTTGCCGCCCACATTCCAACGCAACGGGGGGCGTTCTCCGACTTCTCCACTCTGGAAGCCGTTTTTGAAAAACTCCGTTCTCGCCCCCAAAAACGCCGGCGCCGTCTGGACGGCAAGCCCAAACGCACCCAAACTTCTCCGTTTCCTCCAAAAAACGTTGTCGTGGGGACAGGGCCTAAAGCATCTGAGTTCACACTTAACTATGGTTGGTTGAATCTACCTGTCACTGAAAGAAGATGACCAATAGGAGTTAGAGAAAAGTGTGTGAAAAGCTGCATTAAATAGAAAAGCACTGGGTCATGGTGACAAAAGTGCTAAAAATATTAGATAATGTTTGATTTTGCTCATCATAAGAGTAGCATAAAGCTTCTCTGGTCAATCAGGTTAGCTGGGTTTAGAGCCTAAGCTGATCCAGAGAAAGAGGAAAGCTGAGTCATCATCATCATGAGGCCTGTGTTGGCATAAGCTACTTCATGCAGGTCTCTGACAATACCACACACTATGGACATTAAGAACAACCGACACGTGACCTTCAATCTCAAATGATGTCTTTTGCTGTCTTGAAAGCCATGGGTTCTCGTTCAGTCATCTGCCTCATGTTGTTAGTAAGATTGTCATGGCTGTCTGATGGATACTTTTGAATGAAATGACTGGTGGTTTTGAGTAGCTTTCACATTTAGCCTACTGTTCATAGACACAGTTCATAGAGATGAGGCCAAAGGGCATCCATCTTTTTGTGACCCACCAGAAACATGAGCCTAAAACAGCTTAAAACGCATCCAAGTTCAAAGTTCAAAGTCAGCTTTATTGTCAAAAACCATATGTACAGGTTGCACACACAGGATTTGTAATTGCAGCGCTCCCTAGGCCCACAGTGAACATTAAACATCTGAAACAAGACAATAACAATGACTAAACATTTCATATACCCGTAGCCAAGGTACAAGATTTAGACTTACTTAGGCTTAGACAATCTTTTTTGATCCACAAGGGAAATTGTTTTGGGTACAGTAGCTGACTAATCAAATATAATATATAATATATAATATATACCAGAGGGTAAACAAAAATAAATAAATAAATAAATAAATAAATAAATAAATAAAAATAGATGGAAATATCAACCAAGGAGCAATAAACCAGTGTCAGATGAGACATAATTATATAAATAAAAATAATGATAATAAATAAATGTATATGTACAAATCAGATTTAAATAGAACAGTAGTAATAAAATATAGAATACACTATCAAATAAGATGTACAATCCCAGCTATATACAGTTATAGGGAGTATTAACTATTGCACAAGTGTGAGTTGTACAGCTGTATGGAGTATGAATGGTATGGTATGAATGTAGTCCCTCACTGTTTCACTGTCAAACACACAATGACAAACACAATAACTAAAACATCAGGACCTGACGGTATTTGCCCCAGGCTGCTGAGAACCTGTGCAGACCAGCTCTGTGAGGTTCTCTGCTACATGTTCAACCTGAGCCTCAGCCTGGAGAAGGTCCCCGTCCTGTGTGGTCCCGGTTCCCAAAACAACAAACGCCAGGGGAACCGGCCCACTACAGACCAGTCGCCTTGACCTCCCACCTCATGAAGACCATGGAGAGGGTGATCCTCAGCCACCTCCGCTCTGTGGTGAGCCCCACCCTGGACCCGCTGCAGTTTGCCTACAAGCCAAACTTAGGAGTAGAGGACGCCGTCATCTACTTGCTGCAGCGGGCGCTCACCCACCTAGAGACCGCCGGGAGTGCTGTGAGAGTGAGATGTTCTTTGACTTCTCCAGCGCCTTCAACACCATCAGGCCGGCGCTGCTGCAGGGGAAGCTGGAGGACGCGGGAGTGGATGGACATCTCGCTGTCTGGACCATCGACTACCTCACTGACCGTCCACAGTACGTGCGGCTGCGCGGCTGTGAGTCAGAGGTGGTAGTCTGCAGCACTGGGGCCCCCCAGGGAACTGTCCTTTCACCCTTCCTCTTCACCATCTACACCTCGGACTTCACATACAACACGGACAGCTGCCATCTCCAGAAGTTCTCTGACGACTCGGCCATTGTGGGCTGTGTGTCTGAGGGGAACGAGCTGGAATACCGCTCGGTCATCAGTGACTTTGTGGACTGGTGTGGGCGCAACCACCTGAGCCTTAACACTAGTAAGACAAAGGAGCTGGTGATCGACTTCAGGAGGAGACCACTACCTCACTCACCGGTGAACATCCAGGGGCAAGACATAGAGACTGTGGACAGTTTCAAGTACCTGGGTGTTCACCTCAACAATAAACTGGACTGGTCCCACAACACCGACGCCCTGTACAAGAAGGGCCAAAGTCGCCTCCACCTCCTGAGGAGACTGAGGTCCTTTGGAGTGTGCAGGCCTCTGCTCAAGACTTTTTATGACTCTGTGGTGGCCTCTGCTCTCCTCTATGCTGTCGTCTGCTGGGCCCCGAGCAGCACAGAGCGGGACAGGAAGAGACTTAATAAGCTGGTCAGGAGGGCCAGCTCTGTCCTGGGCTGTCCTCTGGACTCTGTAGAGGAGGTGGCTGAGAGGAGGCTGCTGGCCAAATTCATGTCCATCATGGACGACACCTCTCACCCTCTGCACCGGACTATAGAGGAGCTGAGCAGCTCCTTCAGTAACCGACTGAGGCACCCCCAGTGCAAGAAGGAGCGCTACCGCAGATCCTTCATCCCCACTAGAGGTAAGATCGGGCCTAAAAAATCCAGCCCGACCCGACTCGGCCCGCGGGTATTAAAGCCCGAGCCGGCTCGAGCCCGACCAATTAACTTGATTTGCAGGCCCGAGCCCGAAGCAAACCCAAAATTTCATATTTTATTTGTGAGGGGCGTTTTTTGAAACAAATGATAATATAGATGTTTGACGATCATCAATTTTGCTAGTACAGCTGTTTAAATGCCTGCTCAGCGTCGAGGTCAATGTTCCCCCTAATGTTTTATGTGTCTGAGCAAACACACTAACTCCCTGAGCGCTCCTTGGAACCCTGTGCGCGACATCCGACATGCACCCCCGCTACACGCTGTTGCGAAAGAGCTGCACGTGCTCGCGGCTTGCGCATGCTCGTGGCTTACACCGGTAGAAGTTTAATACGAGACACATACTTTTGTTTCTGAATACTGGACGATTCCCCTGTATTCAGATGACCCCGCGGCTGAAAAAAAAAAAAGCGGAACTCTTTCATCCCTGCGCTGCATAGGTTTTCTTGTGCGCTGAGAATGTGCGAGCAGTGCGCAATTGCACAGGCACGCAGCTTAGAGGGAACGTTGGTCGAGGTGCCAGTCTTTTTGCTCTCGTATGAAAGCAAAGCGCCACATTGACTACACTCAGCGAAGCCAACGCAAGTTTCTGTAGCATTTTCAACAATCAATTTGAAGCTTTTCCACACCTCACTCTTACCGGTGCGTGTTTGTCTTTTCAGTTCTCCTGTCTTTAGTTTATCCTTAACTTCTTGCTCCTCCATATTGGGGATACCAGGTCAAAATAGATGCGGACTTGCGGAGGGGAAGATTATTAAGAGCGGCTCCTGTTTAATAGTTAAATAGCAATTACCTTACAGCGCCTTCTCTGTTTTATCCAAATTATTTATTTTAAAACAAGTATTCCTTAGTTTAGTATCCACACATCGTTTTAGTATACATTTTTATAAACATATATTTATTTTTTAAAAAGTCAGCGAGAGAGAAGCCCGGCCCGAGCCCGACCCGAAGCAATGATTGACATTTTAGGCAAATTCGGGTTGGGTCGGGCTCGGGCTCGGGCTTAAAAGACACTTAAAAGACACTGACTCTTAAATGACACTTAAATGACACTGACACTGCTCCTTAAATGACACCATTTGAGCTTTATTATGCCACACATTGTGTTTTACCTATTTGTCTATATACAAGTTTACTGTACTTTTGCTACAGGTAGGCCTATATGTGATGTTTTAGTCATTGTGTTTGTCTTGTACTTCTGCTAGGGGTATATGCAGCGATCTCAAGTCTCACGCTTTGAGAGTGTGACACACGCGCCACACATGGTATTTCTCACGCTGAAATTTTGTTAAGCCATTCAAAACTCAAGCCACTGGTCACAGTGCTTCTGTGCCCAGAAAATCGGTGGGTGGCTCATAAGAGTTGGTTACCACGCCGTTTTCAGCGGAAAAAATCTCACTCGCACCCACAAAAGTCTCACTCGCATATATCACAAGTGCAGGGCTCTCGAGTTCTGAAGACTGGTAGGAGTGAGATTTTCGAGGAGCGGGGGGGTGCGAGTGACTGTTTTTCGCTGAAAACGCGCTGTGCCTGCATTAAAGCCCCAGTGTGTAGGATTTGTGGCGCATAGGTGGATGGTGCTATTGCACTTTCTGTTTTAGCTACGGCAGACCTCGAGGGTCACCCGGGCGCTACTGTATAAATAAAACGCGGCCCCGTTTTTGTTTTTTTTTCTTTTCTCATGAAAACACACATTCCCGATCATGTCCCATGACACTCTACACATCAAATGAAACCTTACAGCCTCCTCTTTTTGACTATGCAATTCATTTCCCTGCACAACAAACACTCCCCGAGCACATGGGGCTTTTATACGGAAAAGCACAAAACGATTCTTTAAGGACCGCTTACATCCTAACATCCCCGGATCCTGTCTCCTCTCAGACAATATCAAACTCACTCTTGAGGAAGCATGACAAAATAACCAAGCACAGCTAATTCCCGTGATCAGCAGACAGCGACATGAGCATAAAATTTCTAATAAATCTACTGCTAATGTCCATAATCTCAGACCTCTTCCAAAAGCACACTCATCACAAATTCCTATTGCTACTCAGTCTCAGTTAACTTTAAACATGGCCCTTTTAAATGTCCGCTCTCTGCTGAACAAGTCCTTTATTGTTAACGACCTGATTGTAGACCACAAATTTGACTGTTTCTTTTTAACTGAAACGTGGTTAGGTGCAGACGCGCCAGCTAACTTTGCATTTTCAACTAGGAACGGTAAAAGGGGAGGTGGCACTGCTTCTATATGTACAAGCACTCTGGCCCCCAAACCTATTTTATTAAGCAATTTTACGAGTTTTGAATATCATTCAATTGTTTTTAGCAACCCTCAAATTTTATGTGTCACCATATACAGACCACCAGGAAAATGCAACGTTTTTATCAGTGAGTTTTCTGAGTTTCTATCTATTCTACACAATTCATTTAATATGATTATTATAACCGGTGATTTTAACTTGCACATAGATAACCTTTCAGACCCTATTGCAAATGAATTTTTGAATGTTCTTAATTATATGGATTTTACTCAACACATCACGCAGCCAACTCACAACAGGGGGCACACTCTGGATCTGGTCATTACTTACGGCCTGACCACTAGTGTGTCCTCTGTTGCTGACCTGGCCGTGTCTGACCACTACTGTGTGTTTTTTGATATCACTGGTTTTATACAGCAGGAGACCTCTGTGAGAACTGTGAGGAAGCGCCATCTGACCCCTGAAGTGGCAGCAAATTTTATCGAGGTGTTAGAGAAAAATCGCTCAAAGGTTTTACCTGCCTCCTGTGATTCCATTACTGAAGATTTCAACAGTAGACTGCGGTCAGCCCTGGATCTGGTTGCTCCACTCAAAACCAAAAGTATTAAAACCAAATCAAAGCCTCCATGGATGAATGAAGACTTGAGAAAATCCAAGTGAGAGTGCAGGAAGGCAGAACGTTGATGGAGAAAAAACAACTATAAACCACCAATTATTCATCAATCAGCAACAGTCACATAACAATGCTACAAGGAATGCAAGAAATCGTTACTTCTCCACAATAATCACGAACCACAAAAATAATCCAAAAGTTCTTTTTTCAACCATTGAAAACATTCTAAACCCCGATTCTAACGCGTTTTACCTGACACCCACTGACTCTCTCTGCGAGCAGTTTGCAGACCACTTCACGGGAAAGATAAACACCATCCGATGTAATATTTTATCTTGTCAAAGCTCTGTTTTTAACTCACCTGAGTGTTTGTTTCGCCCAGAGAAAACTCTGGACAGTTTTGCCTTGGTTAATGCTGGGATGCTGGACAAGGTCTTCTCCTCAGTGAGGCCCACCACATGTCTCGTAGACCCAATCCCCACTCCATTTTTTAAGTCTTTTTATGGATCTTTTAGGGATGAACTTTTGGTCATGATGAATTGCTCTCTTCAGACAGGGGTCTTTCCCGCTGCCTTCAAAGCGGCGGTGGTGAGGCCCCTGCTGAAGAAGAGCAATTTAGATTTTAATGATTTTAACAACTACCGACCAGTGTCTAACTTACCATTTTTAAGCAAGATTCTAGAGAAACTTGTCTCTATCCAATTAAATGATTTTCTAGATGATCACAACATTTTGGAAAAATTTCAGTCTGGTTTTAGGGTGAACCACAGCACCGAGACTGCCTTGGCAAAGATTTTGAATGACTTTAGAATAAATTGTGACTCTCAAAAGGTGACTGTGTTGGTTCTGCTGGATCTGAGCGCTGCCTTCGACACAGTAGACCACATGATTCTTTTAACTCGCCTAAAGCACCTCGGCCTCTCTGGTGCTGTTCACAAATGGTTCACGTCCTATCTCACAGACAGAACATTTATGGTAAGTATGGACACATACTCCTCCAAGATCCATAAAATCACATGTGGTGTCCCCCAGGGTTCCATTTTAGGCCCTGTGCCTTTCAACTTGTACATGCTCCCCCTTGGCGGCGTCATCAGGAGACATGGAATCAATTTCCACAGCTATGTAGATGATACGCAGCTTTACATTTCCGTGTCTCCTGATGACACCAGGCCAATGGATGCTCTTTTTAACTGCATTCTAGATATCAAATCCTGGATGGCAAGAAACTTTCTCCAGCTTAACCAGGACAAAACTGAGGTTCTAGTCATCGGTCCTGAGGCCCAGAGAGAGAAACCTTTATCAAAACTACAAGCACAGTCTTTTAACCCATCTCCTCAAGTGAAAAACCTCGGCGTCATTTTTGACTCTGAGCTGACTTTTATCCCACACATCAAGAACATCACAAAAATAGGTTTCTATCACCTAAAAAACATAGCCAGAGTTCACCCTATTCTCTCTCAGGCCAATACGGAGACACTGATGCATGCTTTTGTCACCAGCTGTATAGACTACTGTAATGCCCTGCTCTCTGGTCTTCCCAAAAAGAGTATTTCAGGTTTGCAATTATTACAAAATTCAGCAGCACGTGTCCTGACTAGGACCAGAGGGCGGGACCACATTACACCGGTCTTAAAATCTCTGCATTGGCTCCCTGTGAGTTTCAGGATAGATTTTAAAGTTATTTTACTGGTTTTTAAATGTCTTAATGGTCTTGGGCCTTCTTATCTTTCAGAACTGCTTTCCCCTTACGAACCTTCACGGGCCCTGCGCTCCTCCGGCAGCAGGCTCCTCCTGGTCATTCCCAAAGTCAGGACACACACTCACGGAGAGGCGTCTTTTCAGTACTACGGCCCTCGTCTATGGAACTGCCTGCCGGAGGAGCTCAGGGCTGCAGAGAAAGTTCATGTTTTTAAGAGTGGGCCTTTGATTGACTTCCGTCGTCTGTTTGCTTGTCTTTTGTTTGTTCTTTTGTTTGTTTGCTTGTATATCTGTTTGTTGTTTGTTCGTCTGCTTGTTTGTCTGTTTGCTTGCTTTTTTTTTTTTTTCCTAGTGGCACGGTGGCTGAGTGGCTAGCACTCATGCTTCACAGCGGGAGGGTTCCGGTTGCCCGGGCCTTTCTGTGTGGAGGCTGCATGTTCTCCCCGTGTCTGGGTGGGTTTCCTCCGGGCACTCCGGTTTCCCCCATCAACCTAAACATGCGCCATAGGTAAAATCCTCCAGCTTAGGGCCTGACCAAGCCTAAATAACAAAACAATATCATGGGGATGGTCCCCGGGTCAAATATAGAAACAACTTCTCCTGTGCGAGATCAATAAAGGTCAATCTTCTAATCCTTGACCACTGTAAGGGGCTTTGTGTTACAATTTTGTATGAAAAGCGCCTTATAAATATTGTTTGTTTGTTGTTAGCTTACCTTAGAATGCTTTGCACAGGTCAAACTCTGTATTTCACCATAAACTTGCTCTCAATTTGTCCGTAAGGATCCAGCGAATAAAATCCAGTAAAACAATTTAGTCCAAAACACGTGTTAGATCCATTACGACGTCTGATCCGGCAGCATGCTTGTGTTGTTTACCCAAAACCACGTGCCTTGCCGAAGGCGGAGCCCAAATGTCATTTTCGTATTCAAAATGGCTGCCTCTGCATGGGGAAGATCCCCCTTTTATGTGACTATATCTAAGTCCAAAAGAATACTTTGATTTCATGATGGAAGTGAAAAGGCTTGGAAAACAATGTATTTTTGAATGGGTATCTTCAATTTCAGTAATTAACGGGTAAAAATCTTACACACTGTCCCTTTAACTTACCAATTTTCTGGGCACAGAAGCGGTGTGGCTACAGTTTTGAATTGCTTAAAAGTTTTGAATTTTTTTGAATTGCTTAAAAAATTTCAGCGTGAGAAATACCATGTGTGGCATGTGAACACGTCGAATTGCGTGTCACACTCTCAAAGCGTGAGACTTGAGAGCCCTGCACAAGTGATATATGGTCTGGGAGCCACCTTCGAAATATCTGTCTATCTTTTGGCGTATACGTAGCCCATAGCCAATCATGTCAGTTGTCTGTTCAAACTACAAGCTTCCGTTTGTCACGTAGTACGCGTCACCATCTTGCCACCCCTCCTCGCTCTCTGATTGGCTCCCAGAATCGGGAGAGCTCGCTTGCCATAGTTGCCAGGCTGTCTTTCAGATCGGAACGAACAAAAACAGCCTGGGATTTCCCAGGTTAGGTGTTCATTGCCTTGTTTATCAGATGTTTTATGTTTTACTGTGGGCCTAGGGAGCACTGCAATTTAAAATCCTGTGTGAAACCTGTACATATGTTTTTTGACAATTAAGCTGACTTTGAACTTTGAAAAGCTTTTTCCATTGGGATGTCATTTCATTCATCTCGTCTGGAGTAGCCGATCAGGATTGACATCTCGCGAGACTTGATAATTGGAGCATAGCGGCGGCGAGACTTGCGTGTAGAGTTTTTGGAGAGGGAGGAGGACCGCCGAGGGAACAGGAAGGCGAGCGGAGTGGAGAAACACTTTTAAATAGCAAAAACAAGAACAGGACCCATGATGGCTTCGGGGGATACGCTGTATATAGAGACCGACGGCTCGGACATGCCGGCGGAGATAGTAGAACTTCACGAAATAGAGGTAGAAACCATAGACACAGACGAGCACCAGCCTATGATCGCCTTACAGCCGCTTGACACGGACGACCCGCACTCGATTCACCCGCACCAAGAAGTGATCCTGGTGCAGACGAGAGAAGAAGTGGTGGGCGAGGATGACTCCGAACTGCACACAGACGATGGATACGAAGAACAAATACTCATCCCGGTCCCCGCAGACGAGGACTATATCGAACATACTCTGGTTACTATTCCCGGAAAAAGCTCTTCGTCTGGGAGGACGAAGAAGGCTGGAGGAAGCAAGAAAGGGGGCAAAAAGAGCTACTTCAGTGCAGGGGAGATGGGGAGAAAATGGGAGCAGAAACAGGTTCAAATAAAGACTTTGGAGGGGGAGTTCTCCGTAACTATGTGGGCATCTGGTAAGTTCAGTTCCTGTGAGCTGAGGTAGCATGTCGCTTTGTTCTTAGCATGTGAACCTTGTGACTAGGCCCCGCGGAGGCCTGGTGCTCCGCGAAAGTCTAAACTATTTCTCAACTTTGAAGCACTTAAATTCACTTGAAATGTTTTTGTTTTTATGGGAAGCCATGTTTTATGTGTCAATGGGCGCCGCCATATTTTCCCGGTCTAGAAAGTATGGCGGCCCGAAAAAATGGCGTTTATTTGGCCGACGAACATGGCGGCGAGAGTGGGAGCGAGTGCAGTGGGCTCCGCTAGGCCGCTGTGGCGCAGTTCAGGCCGGCGGCGGGGCGGGGCGTCACGGGGGCTGTATTGTGCTGTCAGGGATAGTTTACAGAATATCACTGGAAAAGTACTTAACCCGTACACAAGTAGAAGTACTGGAAGTATATACACTTATTAACTTGGTATTATTTAGCAACATTTGTACTGTACTGCAAATTTCCATTAGAAATGCAATATCCGTTTTGGCTGATCATTGGTTCTCATATTGTGCCTGGCTTTATTGGGAAATTCTAAAATCCAAACTGTATCACTTGTTTGATCAACTTATGTGAACACTGTTTTTGTGCTTCTTGTCTCAGATGACAAAAAAGATATTGACCATGAGGAACAAATCTCAGGTGAAAATTCTCCTCCAGATTACTCTGAATACATGACCGGGAAGAAACTCCCACCTGGGGGCATCCCGGGCATTGACCTATCTGATCCCAAACAGCTGGCAGAGTTTGCACGGTGAGTGACATTCCACCTTTATGTTGAAATTTGTTTGGAGAAAAATGTTGAGCACTGTTTTTTTTTTTTCCCCCAGAATGAAGCCCAGAAAAGTAAAAGAAGATGACTCTCCTAGGACAATAGCATGCCCACACAAAGTGAGTATAAATATACAATTGCAAAACAGCTTTGCAATCCATAATTTATTTATTTTATTTTTTTTTTAGAAATGGTTAAAAATAAATAACAGTTTTTTTCCCTGCTCAGGGATGTTCTAAAATGTTCAGGGACAACTCTGCAATGAGGAAGCACTTGCACACCCACGGGCCTCGTGTGCATGTGTGTGCAGAGTGTGGGAAAGCGTTTGTGGAGAGCTCCAAACTGAAGAGGCACCAGCTTGTACATACAGGAGAGAAGCCTTTCCAGGTGGGGTTTTGTTTGTGGTACCTAGAAATAATCTTTGAAATGTGTTCAATTATCCTGCGTCTTCCCTGTTTACAGTGCACTTTTGAAGGCTGTGGTAAGAGATTCTCACTGGACTTTAATTTACGTACTCATGTTCGTATTCACACTGGAGATCGGCCATATGTGTGCCCCTTTGACGGCTGCAACAAAAAGTTTGCCCAATCAACAAACCTGAAGTCACACATCCTGACACACGCCAAAGCCAAGAACAACCAGTGACTGCTGCAGAGTGGGCACTAGTGGACAGCCCCCCTAGAGTCTGCACCCTAAACTGAGAGATGATCCTTTCCTCAGACATTTTTATGTACAGTAAGTTTATGGGCTGTGGAACCCTCACCCTCAGGTCTCCTCTGTGTTTGGCGCTACCTGGGTTTAAAAAAAAAAAAGTTCTTCTGCTGAAGACCTCAAGGATTGGCACCTATACTTATTTATACTATTTCACATTTTGTAAGTCAAGTTGTATTGAACCTCAGCAATGATATTTTCACTTTTGTACTTTTCCAGTGTGCATATTGTACACTGATTGTGCTTATGTAGTTGAGTAGCTTCTCTTTGAAGAGGTTTGAGATTTCTCTTGTGTTTCTGCTGAACAGGGTGGCTAGTTTTTTGTACAATGCTGTATCTAAATCATGTTAATAATCGCCATGTGATTTTTTTCCATAGTAATAAAAATATTTTCCCCTTAAATTTGACCCACATTTATACTTCATGAAACTCACTTTTAGGTAGCATTTTATTTCTGGTACCATAAAAATGTGACCAATACCTCATTTAAAAATCACAAAATCAATGATGGCAGGCAAGGACCCCAACCTTTCAGTGCATTCGAGTTCATAAAATCATGAACAAATTTAAAATGACTCATTAAAAACATCAGTAATTACCAGGTTAAAAACCCTGGTGAAAGTAAACAAGCAGACACCCTTAAATGCATAGGCTATTTTTAGGTAAAGAATTTGCATAATCAATTCCTCCATTTGTCCAACATCCATCCTGTGCAGAGGAAAATCACAATCTGACCCTTGTCAGCACTTTGCCAAAACTCATTCAGTTGTCTTAAGGAATTTCCAGCACTCTGACCAGAACTGAAGAAGCAGCTTGGATGAGCTGCGAAAAGTATTTGACCAAATAAAATTTTGTCCAGTTGACAAATTGAATTTCTCCTTTTGCCTTATGAATTTGATAATTAGTTCAAGAGAACACTCAGTAGTTTGGGGAAATTGGGCGTCCCCCAGCCAGTTACAGGGTCCCAGGATGGAGCTGCACAGAAGCCCTTCCCCTGGACTTGCTCATCCAGGCAGCTCAGGTGACAGCCATCAGTCACCTGGAAGAAGAAAAAAAATTCAGTCTAAGACCTAGCAGGGAGGTGGCTCTCCATGTATGAGAATAGCAATTTGTGATACATATTTGCAGATGGTCGATTTAACTTAATATTTTAAGTATTTATGGATTATACAGTATTAAAGTATCCTGATCTCATTTGCTTACATCAAAGAGGCCCAATCCTTGGAGTTTGTAGAGACGAGGGTTGAGAAAACCCAAAACTGGAAGACCTTTTAAAAGTCTCTGATCATTAATGAGAGACAGCATGCCTCCCACAACAGGGGTAGAGGCCTGGAGGAAAGAGGAAGTATGTATGTAAGCCTTTTGGCCACTCAGAGCACAAATTCTATACAAATACCATTCTTAAGGGTGAAATAAGAATTTCATGTAATTACCGAAGTCCCAGAAACCCAAGGTATTGGAACCCTGTTGGTGACCACCCAGTAGTTATCAGACAGAGCAGCTATGTCAGGATATGCCCTTCCAGTGGGGCTATAGTACGAATGAGGAGGGAGTGATGAGCCCGCTGTTCTCAGATATGCGTCAACTGCACTGGTCTAAACATCACATTGTTTTGATTTAAATTAACAGAATCAAATCAAGATATGCACATGTTCATCAGCAGTTTACCTGATAATCAGGCATCTTGAAAACATTACTAAAGCCTCCACCACTAATGTAATCTGTAACCTCTTCTGTCACTTTAAACGGGTTCTTAAATGAGGTTCCCCCAACTGTGGTTACGTAGGGGCTGAGAAGAAAAATAGTTTCTATCATTCCAACATTGATTCTACTGCATAAAGACAAATGAAGAAACAAATGTACCTTGATGCAGGAAAACTTGGTCTGAATGCATTTTCTTTCCCCATGTGTCGACAGCCAGCTCCACTGTCACCTGAACGTGAGAATCCAGTCAGGGTTTTAGAGTTATACAGACAAAACAGAAGACACCACTTTACTACTTGAAAAATACAAGTAAACATATGCCTTTATATTCAAAATTACAAAATGATTTAGCTACGCACAAAATTTTAAATCCACCATCAGAAAATTCCAAATCCAGAATGGTGGCACCAGGAGGCTAAAGGAAAGTAGACCAATACTAATTTTATAATAATCAAAGCAGACTGTAATGCTAATTTTACAATAACCAGTTGGATTAAATTAAAATGTAGTAATCTGCCATTTTCATTTCCAGTGTAGAAATGCCATTTAGTGTGCATCTTGTAAGTATGGGAAATTACTTTTATATATTTTTTTATTTCATTTGAGCTGCTTCCCAAAAAGTGGAGAATGTTTGACATCTTTAGAATGTACATTATAGAGGTCAACATTGATATAAACCATTCTCCAATCAAAACTAAAAATCAAGACTTTGCATACATCAAAATGTCAAACGGGTACTTCAACTAAATTAATCAATTAAATTCTAATTTATTGTACGTAATATCAGAGCCTCATTAAAGAACATGTACCTTACATGCAAGTGGTCATTTGCAAAAATCCCTCCTTTCCAGAATTTAGAATGTAGTAAAGACAGAAAGCTTACAGAGGTTTGTGTCTGCACATATATTAAAAAATATTTTTATGGCAGTGTGCTGTGTATAGGGGGATAGTTCCCCCTTTGAAAAGATCACTGTTAATGTTCAGACAAACCAGAAGCAAAGAGCAGTGAAATCCCACGGACTCCTGCCTTCATAAACTCTGTGTTGATGCGGGTCATGTATGCAGTGGACAGACTGTCCTCGTCATCTCCATAACTGATGGTGTGGACCCAAGGCAGAGTAGACATGTTACTGAGCAGGAGCATCCACTGCAGGAAGGGTTCTTGAGACTTGTGACGCCCTGCCATTACACAAAATCACAATCAAACCTTTTTTTTTTTTAATTCAAGTACTCACTGCCTTATCATAGGTCCTCATAAGTCAGATGTTTTTGTAGTTTAAAATTATACTGTATAATAATCAATTGGCTTACATCATTTTATTTTGATTTGAAAACTGCAAACCTGCATTGCTGAAGACCCAGGTGGAGATGTTGGCTCCTGTGCTCATTATGTACTCCACATCCAGACTGGCCTCCAGCCCAGCCTTCCCCCCTCCCTGAGTGCCCACCACTCGCTCCACAGCAGAGTGATGCAGGAAGCTTCCCCCAAACAGGCTCATGAACTCTGACAGGTCAGCAGGGTGGTAGTATTGCTCCAGGAACTGAAAAAAGATATGTACTTCAAGCTAATACAGCAAACACTTACATGAACAAAGGATGAATCAAAAGCAGTGGATTATCGAGTGCCACAATCAGTGATAGCAAGCAAAATCTGTAGTTGCATTTCACAATAACCAACGCACCTGCAGAGATAGTGTCAGCTTGTCAGCGAAAATCTGAAAACTATATACTTATTTAAGCAATTTTCAATACTGGGAAAAAATTAAATAACTCAACTGGATAAAATTGAACATTTCCAGTTTCATCTTGAGTTTTAGCAGAACTACCGGTAGTATAAAACCACACTGTAGCCTTTAAAATGATCATTCGGGTATCAAACACGGTATGGAGTTTTGAGTCTATTCTTTAGCATTTGTTTGGGCAAGCATCTCCCCCAAAATTTCTTTAGAACACCTGAGAAGTTCTCACCTGTGCCACTGCCTGGCTGTTGTTGGGAGCCCCACCCACATCTGACGTGGACAGGTTATAGCGCTGCCGGAGGATGGAGGGGGTCACTCCCAGGTGCAACCTAGCCTTTGACCGCCTAGAGTGTGGTAAGCTATAGATGAGGTCCTGCGCTTTGGGAGGGAATCGGTGCACTCCTCCAACTGTAAATGCACAAAAATTTATAAGTACTTAAGACACTGTCGGAAAATGTGTATCTGTACTTTTTAAATTTCTGGGCATGCACAAAAAGAACACATGCAACATTTCTGAACAGAATTATTTGATGTATACTTGTACCCCAGTCAAATACAAAGTACAGATAACCCAGCAAGGGGCAAAAATATATAACTGATGGTGTCAATGTTTTTAATACATTATTAAGTTTAGAGAAGCCTATCAATAACTTCTTAATTGTAATATTTGGATCATTAAAGAATTACCAAAGTCCAGGTGTGAATGAACCTCGTCAGGTACAGAGTATGGAGCGGAGGACCTCAGCACAGAATGGTCTTCACCACTGTATCGGTGGAACCTGCTTCCTGGAAGAAGCTTCTCTGCCTGCCTATGTGCACAGACATAACAATCACTGTCTGGATAAACATGCGCAGGCAGTCAGCAAGAAATTGCAAATCTTCAAAATGTACTTCCTTTTTATGGCAAGATTTACTTTAAGAATTGTGAGTCTTTTGTAATACTGTTGAGCAAGATTTTTTTTTTACTTAACTTAGAAACTGCACAACACACCATCCATGTTATTCTAGTAAATGTTGTGTTAAGTCTTTTAGAAAATAAGCACAAACCACATGACACACTGACATTTTATACTAGGCATTCCTCGGCTACCATAAGAAGTTCATCAAAAGCCAAAGCGAAGTACATAGCATAAAAAGAAGAGAGAATAAACCTGCTGAGCCAGGAACACATATTAGTTTTTTTAAAAAGTGCTTACTCTGCACTCATGGAGCACTGTAAAAAGTCCTTTGTGTGGACAGTGTGACAGTCTCTTATCCCATGACTCTGGAGCCAGCTCATGACCACTTTCTGTGTAACTGCAGATGGACGTACCAGTCTGGACACCTCCTCCAAACTCATGTGTTTGCCTGTGGAGAAACAAATAATAAATAAAAATGAATTTGATGTTGAATATTACAAATGGGGGTTTTAACATTTGTTTCATAGCTTGTTTCATTGTTTTATTATAAGTTTCTATAATTGGGATTGTCATCACACATCATAGAATTTCTAGTTAGCCCAATTTTAAACCAAGATGCTTCATATTAAACTTGGCGTTCATTCGGTAGAAACCCTGGAGCTCATTTTTCTACAGCTTTGTTTACGTTTTATTTGATGTCGTTTTAGATAGCATCTCTATGGACAAAAAATATTACAGGTTAAATCTGTACCATAGACAGGCGAGTCTGGGTCTGAAACCTTCATGAGCATGTCTTCCAGATCTGCAACATTCTGCTGCTTGAGGGCAAAGGTCAGTCTGAGTTCTTCTTCAGGGCTGACCCGACCCATATCCCTCCAACCATGTGGCACCCTGGGAAAAACAATGCCTTTAGCTATTCTATGCAAGAAAAAAAACCTCTGCAGAGTTTTATATGAAGGTACTGTGTAACTTTTTTGGGTATAGGGTCCATCATCTGCATGTCTGCACTGAGAGGTTATTGCTTTCCCTGGATTGTTCCAAATGTAGCTATATTCTCACAGTGAGCAGGGCCATTTCATAACAGATTTGGCCTGTAATTTGGCTTGACCTGATGTCTCTGTGCACAAAAAATTACATAATGGAGACAAGATCTGTCGAACCCTCCACAATAAATGTTACACAGTGCACCTTTACGTTTCATTTGAGTGTTTTTAAGCATGGGTCTTATTCTTATCACATAATTTAGAACAAATCGGTGCTTTCAGTTGTGTTTAGATCACTCTGGACAAAAAAGATACAAGGACATTTTAAGTTTACAAAACATTTCCAGCTTACAAAACATTCTGGTCATATTCCAGGAACCCTCCGCACACCAAGGAGACCCACAGCCAGCAGAGAACCGGGCTGACCCTGTGGAAAGAGTAGAGAAATACACAAGGTTACGGACATGGTTACAAGTGTGTATTAGCCGGGCGCATTAGCATTAAACGCTCTAGAAAACCGGTTAGTAATGAAGACAAACTATAGAACATGTAATTCTGTGGCTCAGTATTAGCTCTGCCCACAAAGTGAATTTAAAACACGGAAGAACCGATCAGGGGCTGAGACTTACAGTGTTTTCATGATTTCAGCTTCTGTTGTTGACCTCACTGTGCGCGTGCTCCGGCTGGCTGTTTTAAAAAGCGACAGTCACGTGACACGCAGTCATGTGATCCTTGGTCTTATCTGCGTCATGAAGCTCTTAAAAACTGTAAACAGTGTACACAGCACAGTGGAAGTACTCCATCTTGTATAAAAGTACAAAAGAGCAAAATTACGGAGCCCCTAAAGGGTTCTGGGTGAGAGTTTAAATACAGAGAATCCTGAGGAAATTATCCCGCGAAATTAACACACGATCCCGCAAGTGATCCACTGAAAGTATCTCATGATCCCGTGAAAGTTTCCTGCATTGAATGAATGATGAGGTAGACAGGGAAGCAGAGAGCATCCTCGCTCTCCAGTCAGTAGAGGCGGCGGGTCTCTGGGCGCACAATTCAACTGATTCACTGCCCAGCCAGCTTTCCTTCTTCTGTCCGCACACTGTCTTTCTGTCCCGGTATGGGCTCTAGTGCTGAGTGTGGGTCGGTCGGCTGTTTGTCAGAAGGATCAGCTCCGTATGTGGCCGCCTCTCTTGCCAATAGAGCGCGCAGAACTTTACGCACAGCGCGCTCCATTGGCACAAGAGGCGGCTGCATACGCCTGACCTCCCCGCAGTGAGAGCGCAGTGTGCCAGGGAGTGCGCGCAAGAGAAGCGGCTCTGCAGCTGCCTCTTGTGACCATGGGAGGCCACAAAGACGCAGTGCTTAAGTTTCACGCTCTCCACCACGTGCTTTATTTACGCGATCTCCCCACACGTGCTGTGATGCTGGTTTAGATGAGAGCGCAGGGGAGGTACCAGGTTAACGAGGGCTTCAAAGCCGTTCAAGTGCGCGCCCGAGGAGAAGCGAGTATGCAGCCGCCTCTTGTGCCAATGGAATGCCATAAGATGCTGTGCGTAAAGCTCCACGTTCTCCACCACCTGCTTTATTTACGCCATATATGGCACACCTCAACCTGCTCTCCACATAGCAAACGCCATAGCCGATAGTTTCCTATGTGCGCTCTATTTAATCTGTTAATATTGCATTCAAGAGCAGAAATGACCAAGGCAAAGGACTCGTGTACGTTGCATCCATGGCATTAAAAACGAAGAGATTTTAGCCAGTAGCCTCCAAAACAAAAATGAGTTTAAGTTATGACGCTATTGCCAACAAAACATACCTGCTTGTCAAAGCCTGATCCCGTCAGATCTCAGAAGCTAAGCAAGGCAGGGCCTGGTTAGTACTTGGAAGGGAGACCGCTGGGAATTCCAGGTGCCACAGTGGGGCGCCAGTTGCAAAAAAAAAAACTGTCGCTGTGTCCTTAGGCAAGACACTTTACCCACGTTAGCCTAGTATGAAAGTGGCGTGAGTGTTGGAGGTGGTCGGAAGGGGCCGATGGCGCAGATTGGCAGCCTCGCTTCCATCAGTCTGCCCCAGGGCAGCTGTGGCTACAGAAAGTAGCTTACCACCACCAAGTGTGGAGTGAATGAACAATGAACTGTAAAGCGCTTTGGGTGTCATGAAAAGTGCTATATAAATGCTATGAATTATTATTATTATTAAAACAGACAAGAAAAAGTTGAAATGTTATATATTTCACACATTTTGGTCAACAGAAGTGACATTTCTTTTTATTTTTAATTTAATTAAAAATACCTTGGCGCTTGCAGTCCATGTTCCAGGTTCTTTAAAAAAAATACAGTATAGATACAGTATAGAAACCTGCACTTAAAATAGCACAAGGATCCGCTTTGAAAAGTTCTAAAGGACAGTACTTTTACTTTTGTACTTCCATCACTTTAATAGTCTGTACTGTAAGTTGGCAAGTTTGAATTACAATAAAAACCTGAATCTAAGCTTTTTCAAAAGTTGTAACTCATAAATGTATTCGTGTATGAATTAATGTAACCCACTAAAAATACTAAACTAGTGACTCAAACTTCTATCCCATTTCCTTAAAATAGTTTATTCAGTAAAATTTAATTTAGACATTTAAAATGGCCATTATGATATGGATAAATTTGAATTTTAATTATTCAGTGTTACTACATTCTTGTTGGCAGTAACCCACATGAATATTCTTTAACCTGGTCATAAACATTGTACCAGCTACATAGTTTTAATCGCCTTCTGTGAAGTAAAAATCTTCCTCTTCATCACTATCAGCCTGGGTTTCTTCTTTGTCTGGAAACATCTCCCATACCACAAAGGTGTCATTTTCTAAGTAAAAAGAGACAAGAATTAGGTAAAATGACAATTACAGACAGCTCCAGTTTTGGCTATGCCGTTTCCCTCACCAGTGTTGCCACATCTTCTTATAGTTTTTTTCACAGATGCGGTAGGAGTGAAGTTTGCTTTAACCTTCAAAGACAAAAACATTACAGTATTATCTAAATTAAATAACAATGCAAAATAAACACACACTACAATCTATACACAGCATTTACCTTTTTAGCATGTTTTTCTACATTAAATTGATAATGATTTTTCATCCTCTTCTGAAGTTGGAAGACATACTTGTCATCATAGTTCCTTTTAAAGAGAAGAACACAGTTTTATTGAGTTTATTTATTAGAGTGTTATACATTTCTGTCTTTCACATTAAATTAGTGACAAGCTGGTACTTGCTACTGGAGCCCATCATGCCAGGGGTGATGTGTAAGCACTGGGGGGTCTTAGCTTCAGGGAACCCGGTGGGCCTGGGGGTCAGGGGCTCTGACGCCTGATCCGACAAAGAGAAGTCATGATCACTTGTACACATATATGGCACCTATGTAGGCAGGAAACATGGACAATAATACATAATTTTACTTGACACGGACTTGATCTCATTAAATAACAAAAATACAATATTAACAGGGTTTTAAGTCTCTCACAGGAAACACATTCACCACACATCATTTTATGTGAAACTATTTTTTGTACACTGTAGAAATCCCTGCTCATCATAGATGACATGCACTGTACGTGGATAACGAGCGGATATGGCAAGAATGCTGTAGTTATTTTTAGAATTAAATAAACTCACCTCAAATCGTTTATTCTGCATGTACGCAGTGCTAAAAACATCATCCATGTCATCCTTGGGCATGGCCTCCAGGAAGTCGCGCACCTGCTGTTTCCTCCGTAATGTTCCCACACGAGCAGAGATCACTGTGTTAGCTGTAAGGGTAGATAAAGTTGACAGTAAAGCATCATCTCTCAAATACTAACTAACACCTGAGAGACACCAGGTTTTTATACTTGTCATCAGTTATCTTGATGAAAAAAAATAAAATGAAATAAAATGTTGATCATTTTAGTATGACATTTTAAAAAGCCATTTCTTACTTTGACCAGTCATAGTCATGCCCATCTGTGAACCTCTGGCCAACATTAAAACAGAACTTTGTGGGAGTAGTACCTTTCTCCTTTAATGGCCCTTTCTTTGTTTTCCGCTCATATTTAGGTGTCTTGGCAGCTCTTTTGGATGTGTGTTGTTTTTGGCATTCCTCAGCAGAACGTGTTCCAACCATCATTGCTACCTTTGTCCAGTAACCAGTTATGTGCCTTGGGTGACACAACATTGCTCTAAAAGTGACAGACACACACATTTAGCTTACACTGATATAATACAATAATCTGTCTGTATGTAGGTCTTACTCATGCAGCTTCCTCAGTTCCTCCTCGGTCCACTTGTCCTCATCCTGTTCTGTGACCGCTTTGACACGTGCAGTTCTTTGGCACGTCCTGTTGGGCTGTGCAGTTTTTTGTGTAACCGTTGGTGCGTTGACTTGTGCATTTTTTGGTGAAGGTGTTTTGGTTCTCCGTTTTCTCTGAGTCTTCACGTCTTTCACTGGTTTTGTTTGCGACCTGTGTGTGCGTGTCTCCCTTTCCTGGGATGAGTTGGAGGAATGGCTGGAGCGAGTGGGCTTGCAGTAGAAGTTCATCTGACTCTTCTCTGTGCTTTTGTCCTTTGTCTTTTTTAAAACATTCTCTTTATTAGTAAGTGGTTGTGATGTAGTGCTGATGTCATCTGGGGGTGAACGTCGACTAGAAGCAGACCTTTGGCCAACTTTAGCACCCTTTGCTTTCGTGGCCTTCGTGTTTGTGTTTTTAGATCTTTGTGATTCTGTGTTCTCACTCGTGTTCTCCGTAGGTGGGCATTTCTGGCTGGATGTGGTGACTTGATAGTTCGTATTGGTGTTTTCGGGGCTTGGAGGCTTCTTGAGGACAGTGACATTGTGTTGACGAGGTTTGCGCCTTTGGGCCATGACCTTTCTCTGGAGCTGCCGTTGGGGATTGGACTCATGCTTCTCACACACTGAAAAAAAACTTTCGTCAGTAAAATTACTATTGTGAAGGGATTTGAGCATAAACAGACAAATGATTGTTACCATTGTTCAAAGGAACCTTCTCCCGGGCTGTTGATTTATCAGGCTTTGTAGAGATGAATGACTTGGTGGAGATGGAGGTGTTGATCTCCTGAAAGACAAACAGAATGTGTTTTAATGTGACATAATAAAACAGTATTATATGAATATATATAATATTTTACTATTTCACACTAAACTTCAACTATTCACCATCTTTGGTAACATGCACAAGAGCACATACCCATGCACATACCCAACTAACTTCCCATAGAAGACAAAATATGGTACTTAATATAAATCAGTATAATCCAAGCTGTGTACTTGGAAAATAAACATATTTCAAGTCATTTTCATTGCTGTTAGATTTTGAAGACAGATTCATTAACGATAAGCTATAGGTGAATAGAAAAACATTTCACAAATGTTCCACTATGAGATCGATATGCAACATCTGAACATATATCAGAAATGGAGGGGAAGTCCTTACAGGTTGAATGAGCGAATTGTTGTAGCTGTCATGAATAGTGACATTCATGTGTGCATCCAGAGTAACTCGTCCTCCCAACCAGTAATCGAGGGGGGGCTTGATGACACGCCCGCTGCGGGACACTTTGGTGCTTGATGCAGCAGATGAAGGACAGGGTGGAGCTGGAGCAGTGCAGAGGAACATGTTTTAAAATCTGTAAGTGCACACATTGTCCATTGTGATTCTGGGATACATACATGTCTGCTGCTGCTGTTTCAGAGACTGGTTCGTAGGAGTCTTTGGTTTTTTGCTTTTTTTATAATTTTGTGCATCAGACCCTTTTTGGATGTTTCTACAAGGAAAACAACACAAATTAACTCACATTTCAAAATGACAATTATAATACGTATAATAAGTATATTTTGACTCATCATACCCCTTAGATTCTGACAAATATTTTTTATGAAGCTCCTTCCAGTTTGAGGGAAAGCCATTGACAAAACTTTTCAAAAAACATTTTGGAAATTCTGTAAATAAGAAATGGTTAAATTGCAAAAAAGTTATATTGTCTCGTAGTGTGATCAGTGACCACTAGATTGTGGCTTACGTGAAGGGGCATTCAAGTCCATCTTTCCAACTAAAATATAAACCCTTCCGGAAATCGTTTTCACAACAGAGCTGGACACTCTGTCCAAGATTATATTACTGTTCCACTGGATGTTACTTTCCCTAAAATAAAATAAAAACATGATTTTCGTAACAAGAAAGGATTTTTTTCCTTAGTCCAAATCTCAGTCTACCTGTGAATGCCATCAACAAAAAGACCTTTATGACTTCCCCGAATGAACCACTTTCTAAGGTGAATTACATTCTCCTATTAAAGAGAAAGATAACGGATATCAATGACAATTCTGCAACTTATGTCAATATATTGTATCATTACATTTCATTTGCAGCATGATAAACTCACACTGGGGAAGGTGGTGCAGGGAGGCCATTTGGCACGCCTGTACACATTTTCTTGTGTTTTGGGGATGGAAACACGTGGGGAGTTTAGCACAAGTGGATCTTCAAGCAGGGCAGGCTGTGGACGCACATCAGATACTGGGCCATGAGTGAAATCCTCATCAGAGAATCCAGAATTAGGACTCTGTTGTCTGCTGACACTAGGCGCTGTAGAGTCTGCTCCCACTCTCATCTCATTTTGAAGATCTACAGAGACTAAATCAAAAATGTAGCTTTTCAGTCAAATCAAAATGTTAACTCCAAAGGCTCACCCTGGTCACCTTCTGGTCTGGAGCTAGATGTGACTTGTGGAACATCACACTGGTCCTTTTGGTTCTCCCGTTCTTTCAGGTAAATGAACATCTTGGCAGGACTCATTAGATTATGAGGAAGTGTCTCAACAGCGCATCCTGCACACACACACAAGGACAGAATCTATGACTACAGTATTATTCAACCTGCCAAACTTCGAGCAATAAGATGACTTCTCCCTTACTTTACTTTAGTCATCACAACTCTCCAGCATTGCAAATCATATATAATTACTAAAAGACAGTTCTTCTTGAGTTTTGACACCTATGATGTGACTTACCATTGTGACTAGGCGCTACCTTTAAAAACGTCTCCACATCCCTTGTATTTGTGATGTCCGCATCCTCTCTGAACGCTTTCCTTTCTTTTCCCGGATAACAAACATAGTCCATATCTGACACCATGCTGCTAGGCTTATTCAAAAGTTGATTGTCCGATTTTCTTTTCCTCAGCCTCTTTCTCATAGGGGAAAATACAGAGTTAGGGGAGACAGAGTGAGGGGGAGCAGCGTTCTCCAAGTCTCCAGGTTCACAAAGAACAAAGCGATCAGATGTCCTTGTCGTGTGAAAGCCGTCCATGTGAGTTTGTGGGGCTGTTGTGTTGCAAACAGCGGTAGACTCCATAAGGGCTCTTCCTCTTGGCGTGCACACGGGGTTAAAAACATGTTTCGTGTCCGTGCAATGCAACCGATCACAATCAGATATATACTGGTGATTTTTTTGAGGACTTGAAATGGGAGAAAGAGTCACCGCAGTTACCTCGCCATTCCCCAACATCTGGATCTGGCTGAAATCCGCAGGCTTGTCCGTGCCGTGGCTCTCAGTCCTCCTCTTTGGCGTGTACAATAGTCTTTTAAAATCTGCAGGTTGGCATTCATCTTCGGAATAGTCGCCCACGGTCGCTCTCTGTACTTTGGATTTGAGTTTAGCGAAGACCTTTGCAGGAGATTCAAAGGGAGCCCTCGAATGTTGTTGAATGTGGTGATACGACGCCATGTTTATGTATTTTCCGCTTACATTGTGGCACCTAACCGAAGCTGTTGGCGTGTTGCCGCAAAATTTTAAATTTTCCTTTCGCCGTGGTCACGTGGCACATGACGTAATGACGTAAAGCCCAGCCCATCACACAACTTCCGCTTAAAAAAACAAAACAAAAAAACCCACCACTTCCGCTTTTGCCCTTTTGCTATTTTCTGCTCCTGCTGCAGAGGATGGAGATAGAACTGTCTCAAAAACATTTATACCAATAAAAAATTATATACAGTTCTGGGGGAAAAAAAAGAGACCACTGCATTTTTTCCCCCCTGAAATCAGCATCTCTACATGTATTACAGCCATTCCATTCCAGCGTCTGTTGAATTCCAACACAAACACAAAGCTGAGCTACTTCAGTTCTTGCACCAGGAGTGGAATAAAGTCACCCAAGAACAATGTGAAAGACTTGTGGAGAGCATGCCAAGACGCATGAAAGCTGCGATTAAAAATAAGGGTTATTGCATCAAATATTGATTTCTGAACTCTTCTTAAGTGTAAACATTAGTATTATGTTGTTTTAAAATTAATTTGATGTTGTTTCTTTGCATTGTTTGAGGTCTGAAAACATGTATTTTTGTTTTGTTTTGTTATTTTGACCATTTGCCATTTTCTGCAAATAAATGCTCTAAACGATAATATTTTTATTTGGAATTTGGGGGAAATGTTGTCAGTAGTTTATAGTCAAACAAAAATGTTCCTTTTGCGAAAACACATACCTATAAGTAGTGAAATCAGGAAAACTGATAATTTTGCAGTGGTCTCTTATTTTTTTTCCAGTGCTGTATATAAATATACACACATTTATAAATATCCAAATACAAAATCCAAATATAAAAATGTGACATACAAATAAATAAACAAATTTGTATAAACGTGTATTTGTAAATATATTTTCGAAATTTGAAAATAAATATGCTTGACGTTGTATGTGGAGTCTGCATTTGTGGATTCCTTTTTTGCTTTTCTCTCGATGACGTCCTTACCGCACACCTCGATCCACAAATAAATTGTTGCTGTACTTTTCCCTGTCCTGTAGTGGTACATCAACCTGCCTAGGGACTGAAGATGGAAATTAGCCACGCTGACTATAATCTTTACATATTTACATATTAATATTCATTAATATGTGCTGTTCTTTTATAAATAAAGAAATAAGAAATATAAATGTGTGTGTGTGTGTGTGTGTGTGTGTGTGTTAATCTTTTTGAGACAATTCTATCTCCATACATCTGTGCTTAAGCCAAATTCACGTTCATCATGGACGACACCCCCCTCTTTCTTGTTTCAAACTGTCCTGGAGCTACTGTGGCAAGTAAATTTCTTCTGTGAGAGATCAATAAAGTCTTGTCTTGTCTTATCTTATCTAATATCAACAAATGTTACCCGCGTATTTACTACTGTTGTACTGTTGTTTACTACTGTTATTGCACTAGAATTACTACTGTTGCACATTTATTTTTATCTTTACTTTTAATGCACATTCTATTGCATGTTACCATTTCACTGCTGTATCTGCCATTGCACATTTTGATGCACACTGCACATTTTTGGACATCTGTAAATAGGTATTTATTTATTCTGTTGCACTGCTTCAGATTTTAGATCTTAGATTTTAGTTTTTAGATTTTTGTCTTAGATAGTTTTTGTTATGTCTTTTATGTTGTATTTTGTACAGTGTCTTTTTGCACTACTTGGTCGAAGAGAAACGAAATTTCGATTCACTGTATGTTGAACACATATGGCAGAATTGACAATAAAGCTGACTTTGGTCTTTGACCTGTGATTTTTTTTCCCAAATATATAACAGGGCTGGCAAGTCTCACGCATTGAGAGTGTGACACACGCAATTCGACGTGCTCACACGCCACACATGGCATTTCTCACGCAGATTTTTTTTTTTAGAATTTTTTTGAGAATAAAAAATATTTTAAAAGGGTGCCGAACATAAATCCATGGCGTTGTGTGCTGGATACTCCGATACAATAGATGGCGCAAGTGCACCAAAATATCAAAGAAGAAGAAATCTCTTCCTGTAATGTTGTTTTTAGCTTCTGCGTTTAGCATGATCTATAAATTTTGGTATTCAGATGGTACAGAAGAGCTAATTTAACGTTACCGCTTGTAATATGCATTGTAGTATGCGTCGATTTTTGTTACATACGTGTCATGTGATTTATTTTACGTAAGTTAAATTCAGCCGCTATCAAAAAACTTTGGTAGCGAACACCCAGCTTACTGATGCAACATGGCAGCAACTACTGTCACTAGATGTTTTTCCTCCGCTTTGAGGAGGATTCGCGTGGTCTATTGCCGTGGAGTTCATTCTGTAGTGGAGAAGTCTGTGAGTCGAGTGTCCAGTGTGGCGGTATGTAGACCTCATTTCGGTTCAGAGGAGAGACGCACCGAGTTGAATGGGACAGCTGTTTCCCGGGACGGGGACCAGGGCGGCGGCCAGGACAGGAGCAGAAGCTCGAGAGCGTTTCAGCGCCTGGGCCTGGGACTGTGTGCGCTGGCTCTACTAGACCACTACAACAAGGACAGAGAACATACCTTTATACAACACATTCTCCCAGTAGCTCAATGTGCCTCCCCCTTTAAGCCTGACACTCCTCGTTTTAGATACAATTTTATTGCTGACGTGGTAGAAAAGGCGACTCCAGCTGTGGTCTACATTGAAATACTTGCCAGGTTGGTTTAAAAGTTACAAATGTAGTCATAGCTAAAGAATTGTGACCACTACACAATACTATTATGTTATTCACACCTTCAAACAAAACGATCTGCTCTGTTACAGACACCCATTTTCTGGACGAGAGGTCCCAGTTTCCAACGGCTCTGGTTTCATTATCAGTAAAGATGGTCTCATAGTCACTAATGCCCATGTGGTGGCTAATAAAAGAGGGGTCCGAGTCAAACTCACAAATGGAGACACTTATAATGCCACAGTACAGGACGTCGATCCTGTAGCTGACATTGCCACCATTAAAATATCCTCAAGGGTGAGTGTTTGTATGGTGAACAGTTAGTTCTTTACTAATCTGCCTTGGGATTGTATATTCCCTTGATTTTATTTAAGCATATTCACTATTCTAAATGTCTTTGCTATTAAATGTATATCTTTTATGATTGATTATGATTTGTGAACAGAATCCATTTCCTACTCTGCCCCTGGGACGCTCGTCTGATGTGCGGCAAGGAGAGTTTGTGGTGGCCATGGGAAGCCCTTTTGCTTTGCGCAATACAATCACATCTGGGATTGTCAGCTCTGCTCAGAGAGGAAGCAAGGAACTGGGCTTGTCCAAATCTAACATGGATTACATTCAGACAGATGCAGCTATTGATGTGAGGAACAATACTCATTATCTACTCAAGTACATACATTTTCTATATCTAGTGGCTAACACACCTTTTTCTTTTTTAGTTTGGCAATTCTGGAGGCCCTCTCATTAACCTGGTGAGAAAATGTTTTCAGTGATGTAATGTGCTGTAATTAACTTCTGTTCATTTATTTTGTATTTGATGAACTGTTAGATAGCAGTCAGACTCCAGCTCCTTACTCCTAGTAACCAAGCAATTTTCTCACCTTTATCAGGATGGAGAGGTCATTGGAATCAACACCATGAAAGTAACTGCAGGGATATCTTTTGCCATTCCATCTGACAGAGTGAGGGTTTTTCTAGATCAGGCACCAAATGGAATAAGTATGATTTTATTTTAAAAGAGGATTATTTATTTTTGAAACTTTCTTTAATGCTTGTGGTTCCCTGTTGAATCTTTTAAGACTCCAGACCTAGTGGCTCAGAGCACAAGCGGAGATACATTGGTGTGATGATGCTGACTCTCACTCCAAGGTAATTGACTCCTAGCACAGTTAAAACAACTTGTGGACACGTGTGCAACCAACTTTTCATTGGTTTGTGCCACAGCATCATCACCGAGCTGAAGCTGAGAGATCCCATGTTCCCAGATGATGTCACACATGGCATCCTCATTCACAGGGTCATAGTAGGATCACCAGCCAATAGGTAGAACCAAAGACACGCTACTGTACTGCAAGTAAATCATGAAATCATTTGTACAAACCCAGGCGACAGGTACAACATACTTCCTGTTGCTTGTTTTAGAGCTGGCATGTTACCAGGAGACATTGTGCTGGAGATCAACGGCACAGAGGTGAAAACTTCGGAGGAGATATATACAGCCGTCCACAGCAGTGACAGAATCATGATGTTGGTGCAACGAGGAAGTAAGCTGATCCATCTCCAAATGACTCCGGAGGTTGCAGAATAAATGAACACTGACTGTCACTCAACACAGAACTGTCTGACACTAGCTCTTTATTTTTACCTAAAATGACGGATAGTGTACATGTTTATTGGACAATGAGCCAAACATGAACTGAAATGTCCTGCAACAGCACAGAGGAGTATCATCTTAATTAAAAGTATTCATGAAACAATTCTTGGTTTTCTTCTAAAAAAAAAACAAACTTGTAAAAACTGTTCTAACACAAGCATTTATAAAGCTTTTTAATGTTGACTGCAATGAGAAGCATAGGACCCAACAATATGGCCTGGACCCTTGATGTTAACACTACAATTAGCTGAGACAACTTACAACTGCTACTATGATGACAATGGTCACAAGTAAAATACAAGTTGTTCAATCCTATACAATGAAATAGTTTAAAGTATACCATACAATATAAACAAACTGTGCACCTTGGTTTAAAATGCCTATCTGTCATGATACACACAAAATGTTTGACTCTTACTGTTGTATCAGATTAGACAAAGTTGTGAAGCAGAGCTGAGTGAATAAAAAGTTCCCCTGGTATATTTACATAGACACTTCAAAAAAAGGAATTAAAGGACTTGTATTAACTGCTACACAGTTGACTTTGATACATGATTGCTAATAAAAGAACATTCAGCCACTGTAGGTTTAAACAATATGCTCATACTTTTGAGCTACAGACAAATACAACAACATACAAGTATGGGAGAAAAATAATATTGTTCAAATTCCATTAAAACTACTTTAAAAAGGCTTATTATATATATATTGCTGGTAATATTTTTCTTTAAGAAAATATAAATTGTGCGACTGAAGCTTACAATACGCTGCTGGCAGTATGCCAGGTTCTGTGTGACCTGCTGGAGGTTGGTCATCTGTAGAGGCACTGTGTGCTGATAGACTTCCAAATAAACATTTGACATCTGTAGATGCCCAAATCCTTTGGACCAAAACCTAGAGCTGGGCGGTATGGCCAAAAATTTATATCAGGGTATTTTTCAAAATGATATTGGTGTCACGTTTTGTTTTTTGTTTTTTCCATGTACTACGTGGTACCATGTCTTTGGATAAGTGGATAGTAACAGCATTGGTAATATTGTTCCGTTTGCTTTTCTTGTCATAGGCAGTCCCCTTAGCAAACGCGTCTTTGAGTGACGTCTGATCTGTAGACGTGGAAGATCTTAGTTTCGTGCATTCTTCATATTCCAGGACATGTTTGTGACGGAGGTGGTGAAGCAGATCGCTTGTGTCGCCTCCTGCGGCTACAACATTTACAGAATATGGTTGTTTGATCAGCGGAAGATTTTTTTTAAAGCCGAAGTACTTCCACACAACTGACACGGCTCCTCTTTTCGGTATAAGGTCGCCTGTGTCTAACATTTTGTCCATGTTGTTCACCGCTCAACACACACTGAGCTTCCACCGCTCTCATGCCACTGCAAAACCGTCCCCCTCTCAAACAATGTCCCGCGGCACCACATTCCGCTGCTGTGTTCCCGAAGTTTTGTACGCACACACTCACCGGTATTGAGATATATGAAAAATTAATATCATTAAAAAAAAGAAAACACCAGTATTTGGTAGAAAGCGGTATACCGCACAGCCCTACCAAAACCTAGATGCTGCTATGGCGTTTGTGACGATGGAATGCTGCAAAGATCACACAATGTGCACAAACAGCAGCACAGTTATCAAATTCATACACATACATAAATAAGGGGAGA
This sequence comes from Paratrypauchen microcephalus, assembly GCA_036785185.1. Classification (NCBI taxonomy): domain Eukaryota; kingdom Metazoa; phylum Chordata; class Actinopteri; order Gobiiformes; family Gobiidae; genus Paratrypauchen; species Paratrypauchen microcephalus. The sequence goes on from JAVJIX010000267.1 coordinate 140,823, forward strand.
GGGGCAGGGTCTTGAGGAGTGTGAGGGAAAAGTGTAGTGTCCAGTTTAGTCCAGCAGGGGGCTAAGCACTGCCTCAGTTGACATGGTCCAGGGCTCGTAGCAGCTCCTCACCCTGCAGCAGATACTGGCGGCCCTGTAGAGGAGCATTCACCTCACAGTCGTATTGAGTGAGCTGAGGCAAAGTGAGAACAGAAGAACAGTTCTCTGAACTGCCCAAAAGCCGGCTTGCCAAATCTACAAAACAAAAGCTTACTTCAGTTTTTATCATTAAACAGAATTCCCATTGACCAAAGTTTGGTTTATTCACCTGAAGGTAGTATAGTCCTTTGGACACGCCCCCTTTCTGCATGCTCCGATTCAGGGGCTTTCGGTTTTTTAAATGGCTCCAAAAGTAAAGCAGCCTGTTGGAAAATCATTAGATGATGATTCTATACACACAAAGTTGCAACACCATGTACAAAAACAAATATTTTATTTTGCAAGAAACAAAGAAAAGCTTACTTGTCCTATTGTTTTTATATCATCCAACTTTCTTTTCCGTTGTGCATTTTGAGCTGCCTGTGTTCGGAGGGATACTTCTTTGTCCAACTGTGGCGTTCTAAAAAGGACAGAATGTAACTCCGAGTAAATATTAAACAAAAAAAGATTAATTAATTAATGATTAGTGTGGAGGACAGTATTTACCTCTTGGAGATGATGGTAGCAAGGTGAGGGATGCCGACAGGATCAGGAGGAGCAGGAGAAGCTGTTTGCTGGCTGTCTGAAGGAGAGTCTGGATAACTGCTGCTTTCTTTTGTAACTTGTACATTAGGCCTCTCCACCGATGTGTCTGGTCCACAGGACAGAGGCTCCCCTGTCAGGCTCAGTAGCTGAAAATCATCATCCATGGGTATGTATGGGGCCAGCATCTCCAGATCCAAGTCTTCTAGTGCCTTTACAAAAACACATATACAACTGTCAATAGACCATGTATGGGAAAAAAGAGTCAATTGTCAATTAACATGTGGAACACTTGAATACCTGTTTTGTAAAAGGAGTCTTTGGTTCCGTATCAATGGCAAACATTTTCTCAACAAAGTCCAATTTGAATTCAGAACTAATTTCAGTTTCCATCAAAGAGAATTCCAATGGACTTTGAGCCTAAAAGAGGAGCCAAGCCAATCATCATCCATGCATCCATAAGACCGTGAGTATGTTATTAGAGTGTGACCTGGCTGTACCTGGGTGGGGCTGCTGTGTGCTGTGCTGCATGGAGCAGGGGTGTAGCTCTCTGCTTTGACCATCTCAGTGGGAGTGGATGGCACAGTGAGGGGCTCACTGGAGGGCAGTGGAGACAGGGGAAGGGCCAGTTTGTCACTGCTGGAGGGAAGCATTACATCATTGTAGAGCGGGACCTCCTTCAGTAACTGGATTTCAGAGTCTATATATGAAAGATTAAGCAAATTTAGTTGGGTTCTGGCACCCTAGACTATTTGTATGCAGTTTATTTGGCACATACCTGGGCAGCTGAAGTCCAGGGAGATGATAGTGTCCCCTGCAGCAGGGGCCAGTAGAGTGAGGGCCTCGGGCTCCTCTTTGAGCTGGTCATAAAGGCTGACCAGTGGTTGGGCCTCTGCCCGAGTGAAGAGCTTGATTACATCAAGTTCGGGGACCTTCTCATCTTTGATGGGAAGTGGGACCAGCTCTGGGCTGCTTTCCTCCACAGGCTCCTCCACAGCCTCTAGATGCTCCTCTTTCACAGTCTTCAAATCCTCCGTCTGCTCCAGAGACAGGATCATCCGGTCCTCCTCAATGCCGCTGGAATCATCCACATGTGCCAACACTTTCAGTATTAATCCCATAAAGAAACTCTTAAAAAACTCTAAAAAACCAATGATACCTCAGCACAAAGTTGACACAGACTACACACTGTGGTTGTGAGTTCTTGTTGTTGTAAATGACCGTGGCTTGGGTTTCCACCCACACAAAGCCTCCTTTCTTGGCAAGCATGCGGTACTGTCCAGTGCAAACTTGGCCCTTGGCAAATACTGTGCCAAAAAACAGAAAGTTGGAATATGTTCCAAGTAAAACATAAACATCTCTTCCTTGTCACTTTTCTGCTTACAGTTGTGGTGCGTCTTGGTGAGATGGTCTGAGTCCAGAGCATGATAGTACTCATAGACTGATCGGTTCAGGAGGTCCTCTGGCTCATATCCCATCAGCTCTGTAATCCTAAAATAAAAAGCAAGACATTCAGACCTGCAGTGGCAGCAATAGACAATAGGAGGCAATGTCTCACTGTGAAGCAGTGATTTGGTTCTAAAAATGAAACTGACCGTTCATCACAGTAGGTAAATTTCATGTCCATCGTGTGACGGCTCAGGAAGGTCTTCGTGTCAAGAGGCACCTCAATGTTAGAGGGGTGAGGGATGGGGTCACAGATCAGCACCAGATAGGGCACAGGTGGTTCTGTCTGCCCATTAGAAATGTCCTCTGTCAGGTTCTCAAAGACACGGACATGTCCAGAGCATCGCAATACCTGGACACATGACAGCATTACATTAGCCCTTTGATAAAGAAACCGAAAAGTTCAAACATTTGGTGTAACATTTATACAATTTAAAGCCCACAGAAGTGGGCAGTTCTTTACACATGCAACCAAAACCAAAAGGCAGAAAAAAGGCATGACACAGGGTTAAAGCTTTAAAACAGTTCTAAAGTTCTTGCACCTACCTTCCAAGTGGCTGACTTGACATTAACAGTGCGTCCTCTGCTGGTCAGAGTACATTTCATTCGCAGAAAAAAGCTGCGTTCTGTGTTGGCCTCTTTGGCTTTTTTTGAGCCTGAAAAACAAGAAGTTGTATCATGAGAGGAAATGAGCCTCTGAGCCTGTTGAGCTGAAACCATTTCATTGTTATTGAACATTTCAGTGGTACCTATTCACTGGAGACATTTCACCCAAGGGTTCAAGGGTGCCAATTTACCTTTTAGTAAACCATGCTGTAATTATATTTCTTTATATGTTTTCGTAAAGTGACTAAGGTTTCGTCTTTTTCAAGAGCTGACAAAGAAGACATTTGTTGCTCTTGACAGGTGACCCCCAACCTTCAGTGCAGCATTGTACTGTGACTGGACTTATGGCTCCTGTTCCCTCTTCAGTGTATCAGCCTCTGATGCCGGCCTTCACCTGTTCTGTGGATCAGCATCTCCCGCAGCTCCTCTTGGTCACAGGGATGAGTGAAATCAAACACACTGTGTCCAGTCAGGTCGAACTGTACAAAATAAGAGACAAAACAAAGTTTAAAGATAAGCACTCTTGAATTCAGTTAGCAACTCACCCGCAGCTCTTCGGAGGCTCACCTGTGCCAGCCCAAGGCATTTGTTGACATTCTCGGACAGGTAGATCATATCTCCATCTTCAGACAGCACCATAAGAAAGCCCTCCAGAGCCTTTAGGTAGGAACTGTTGAGCTGCATGTCTAGGTCACTTTCCTCCTCCCCTGACCCCTCATCTACAAGGCAGAAAAAAAAAAAAGATCTTAAATGTCAGGCCTTCAAAATATGTTTATGACGTGGTAAGTCGTATACAATTGATAGAATATGCAGTAGAGAGCACTGACCATTGCTAAGCAGCTTCCTCATGCGCAGGTAGCTGATGGTCAGTCTCATGATGGAGGCCTTGTCCAGACTGGAGCTGACACTGTGGGGCAGAGGCAGCTGCTGAGCCAGCTCGTAGAACACCTCTGACTCCTTCCCACGCCGACATCTCGCTGCATCTCGGGACTTCTCTTTGCGGCGTTCTGAACTCACTCTGTGAAAACCAAGATATGTTTAGTTAAATTATTTTAAATATGGCCCACACACTCTGACATTTCGACTTTGAAACATGTCCACCAGGTGGGACCAGAGAAAATAAGTGAGGACATAAGTACAGAGTCCTCCTGAGAGTGATCTGTCCCATATTTCCATATATGCCATCTGCGGTGCTCACTGGCTGCACAGGTCCGCCCCTTCACGGCACTGGCTCAGAGGACACACTGTATTTCATCGCCTAGAGAACAGCCAGCTACACTCTGTTATGAGGTTGGAATAATTCTCTGACACCATGTAGTGAACACAGCCTTTGCTTGATTACTTAGTTTTTAAAATGTATGTTCTTTAAAAAGGAAGCCAACTTTGGGTTATAAACAAAACAACACCAAAATAATAATATAACAGCTCTCAAAAGGACAGGAGCATGTCAGTTGGCAAAATAGCAAGTGGCAAATCAGGGATGCCAGGGGCAATTTTTAATCATGATCCCTGATATCAGAAAATAGTCATCTTTAACATTTCAGCAACAAAATCTCACTGTAAATCACTTTTTGCAGCATATAGACAGAAACGGTCAACTGAATTTGAATTGTTTTTATTATTTTTTTTATTATTACAATAGTTCCCTTTCATATTTACCATTATGACAGTAAAATTGCAGTGTTAAAGATCCACCCATTAGTATCTCTTTATTTAAAATGTCCCTCAACTTCACAGAATTCATTAGTATTGATCTGTAATAGCCGTGTTGTTTTTCAAATGAGATAATGGTCCACACAACTAAATTTAGCCGATTGTGTTTCCAACCTCGCAGCTGAAGGAGGCTTTTAGGACAGAATATAGCACACACACTATCCAATTAGGGCCTTGTACAAAACACTACACCATACTCAATTCATCTGTGTGAGAAATTCAAGAGCGAGGGGCCAGGGGAGAGGGCAGAGCTGTACATTCTGTAATGACATAACAGTCACTCTGTACTATTACATGTATCTAGTCCAGTCTATATGACCTAATGGCATTACTGCTTTACACCAGTATTGTGAATAAGAAAATCACCAGTTCAAGATTATTGCTCTTGAATTTACTCATGAACTCACCATTACATAATCTTATGTACACAGACAGCTCTGGGTTAAACTCCACACACATATTTACAGTACTGTGGTGATGCCATGGTTTCAGAGAGTGCGATAGTGCATAAAAACAAAGCAAAGTAAAAAAATAGATTAAAAAGACATACGACAGCAGATCATACGGGCACATCTGATCCCTTCCACAGATTTATCCTGTTTTTAGAGGGAGAAGGGAAAAAAACCCTCACTGAATCAGTAAACATGTCATCTTAAATACACATGCTTTACAATGTTGTAATTACAAACCATTTTCATAATATTTTTTATCATAATTACATGAGAACAAATACTAGCAAAGAGGTCCAGTTACATAACCATGCACATGATCGTACATGCAATGCTCTGCTTGACTGGACCAATGTAAAGTGAATAAGTGATACTATAATGCATATACACATATTATTTACATACTGAGGTTGCTTTGAGGACACAGACTAGTTTGAGAGGAACCAACAAATCTGATATTTGAGAAGGACAGCTTCAAGCCAAAAAGGACTGCATCGCAACTGTTGAGCATGACAGCAAACAGGCCATTACATAACACTGTTCAAGTAAACCCTGACCCAATATGGGATTAGCCAAGGCTTCGCTCTGCAAGTCTTTACACGAACATTAGCATTTTTAGTGAGGGTGGGTAGTTAGTGCTACAAGATGAATAGCAATTGAATTGGCAGTTGGAATCGTCACACTACTACTACTACTACTACTACTACTACTACTACTACTACTACTACCACTACCACCACCACCACCACTACCACTACCACTACCACTACCACTACCACTACCACTACGCTGTTCTCTGCAAGCAAAATTTCTCCTATGTGAGATCAATAAATCTTATCTTATTATCCTGTCCACATTTAAAACCTTCTAACCCTGTGGTACAAACAGAAATGCATGTGAATGTTGAATGTTATTGCTCCTGGTAGAGGTGGGAGCTTGATCAAAAAAATAAAATAAATTAAATCAAAATTGTTATTTTGAAGATATGCAAAATAAGAACATCAACTAGGCCGGGACCATATCATATTGTTGGGGATATATTGTGATATATATGGGAAGTAATTGCTAACACTAAATCCTAGAGCAACTTAAAATGCTCTGCAGAGGCTAAAAAAACCCAATAATGAAAAAAATCTGACGTGAGGAGTGGAAACAGAACCGATCTACAACTTAAAATAACATATCTATAACTTAAAATACGTTAATATTATAAAAGCCACCATAGGCCATAAAAATAGCATATTCAAATTAAACAAATCTTGCCATGCCATCTTTCAAAAAGTGATATGTCTGCCTCTTATTTTCAATCTTATACCCTGTGGACATATTTTATGGACTGCCAAAAATATGGTCAGATTATTGTCGTCCGGATGTTGAGATCATGTCGCATCTGACCTTGCTCTTGCAAAGTTCTGTTTTCTGATCGTTGTCAGGTCAAACGTCCTACAGCCTAAAGGCCCAGAAACATTTGCAATGCTGAGGCAGGTGGCAACACAAATAGCATAAGAATAATCCATGCTCCTCTTCAATAATGCACTCTCAGTAAGTACTGTAATCAGACAAGCCTCGGCCTGTCCCTAATGTGAGCACAGAAGGTTGATGGAGGCACAGGAGACTTGTAAGTCTGACCTGAGTAACACAAGGTGAAACTACAACAGCACAAATCATTTTGAGTTTGTCCTTGGAGCTGTGTCCTTCCTTAGGCACAGAGGATGAGATCATGTTGTATGTATTGCTTTTGGTTACCAACAGCATTTGATCTTCATAATAGCTACTCCATATAATACACATTGCAGAGTTGTCCTGGTTGCATGTCCTAACATGACATTAGAAGGCCATAAAAGGTAATTAGGAGGTACCAGCGTTTGGCTTGTGTTTAGAGTGAGTACACCTACGTCCACATACAAAACAGAGACTTGCTGTTCTTTTTTTTTTCCAAGAGAGGGGAAGTCATTCCCAGCCGTGTGTCCGCACTTCACCTCTGTGAACTCACTCTCCACACTCCTATGGAAATGTACTGGGACCATGTTTTTATGCTTCCTTCCCTCCATTGTTATAAAGATGTCTGCAGAGATGTGTCTGGAAGGATCTGGAAGGATAGTATTTAAAATCCTATCCTAGGGCTGTACAATATATTGCAATTAAATCAAAATTACAATTTGATAAGGTGAAATTATCAAATTACAAAAAAAATTATTTAAGAAATAGAATATCCAACAATGTAGAACAAGATTCTATAAAAAACAAACAAAAAAACTATTGTTTATAGACCTCTACATGTTTGGAAATGCCTGGAATTATTCAACAGTTACTTCCCGTTACTTCCATCTTTTATGCTCAACACTTAAAAAAAAAAAGACCTTTGCACCCCCAATTTTGATTGATCTGCCTTAGTTTATTAGTTTGTTTTGACAGCTGTGTGCATTAAAAGCATACACATTTGCACTGAGACTATTTTGAGCCCTTAAGAGCTACTTGAATATCTTAAGTCTGTAATCGACAAGTCAGGAAGAGCTGCACTTGGCCACTCCTGTTGACGTCAGAGTGATTAAGAGATGAGACGGGAATAATACCACCATGGAGCCAACAGCCAGGCTTTGGAAAAGAGAATCAAAACACAACAGTTCCCAAAATGCACTGCTACTGTCCGCCCCATTTCACTGTTAAGACAAAGAGTATCCAACTTTCAAGTCCTGATATCCGGAAAATATGGCCCACATTTGATTCATAACAGAATATTTGTCAATGCATAATTACCTGACTCCTGCTTGATATTTAAATCAAATGGTTAACAGGTTTTATAAAAATGACTACATGCAATCTGCAATACATTTCCGATTTGAAGATTTAAATTAGCACACTGTGATTTTCATTTGATTGTGTGCAGCCTAATTAAAAATTGTATTCTATTTTTGACAATGAATCGTTTTGTCAATATTTTTAGCTGCTCCAATTATAAATAGAACTGGGCCATGCCTCATGTGTGCCAGGGCAGTGTAACAGTAAAATGGGTAGATGCAAAAGGCTTTTCAAAGCTGGCTGATAGGAATTAGCTATTAGATATTTATCTATTTCCTGAGACACCTAAGGTGAGTTTACAACTCCACTGACCAGCAGTTGAACTGCTAGCTCACTTTGTTATTCAAAAGCAAAGCCCTGTTATCTGTGCATGTGTCAACCTACGAGTAAAACTACATTGTCCTCAAATATGAGGACGTACCAATTAAACCTGCCACTTTTTGTTAGTCTATGGTTAAAATAATTAACAATAACAAACATTATCCTTGTGAGAATTCTCTATTTAAAATATGCAAATACAACATTGCAGAGTTCATTTTGTGTGATTGTTTACCAGAATGCACTTGAAAAGGTTAAAAGTGGCATTACCTGAACTGATGCGGTCACCTTACACTGGAGACAGGCCCATAAATCAGACTGTGGGGCATTAATTATTAGCACTTAGGAAGTTCAATTGAAGGGCTCAAAGCCATCTTCGTCAGTAGTGAATATTATAGCAACACACAAACACACACACACACACACACACACACACACACACACACACACACACACACACACACACACACACACACACACACACACACACACACACAAACACACACACACACACACACACACCAAATTAGGGGAAATTGGTTGATTATTGATTACCCCCGAGTCTGATACTGGTCAACGTAGTCGTATGACATAATTCCAGGTGTGATCCTGGTCAATATGTTGACGTCCTGTCAATGTAAAGATTTAAACTGGGCCTTAGCATGACGTCTATTAAAAACAAAGTTAAGCTGCCGGGAATGAAAACCGCATATACTGAGCTGTCTTGTCTCAATACTTTTGACGAGTCTATATTCTAGTTTATATTCCGTTCAATAAAACGTGGGTTTTAATGATCCTGTGTTTCCGTGAGTTGGCCGTGTTAGCTCGCAGCTAATGACCACAGTGTCGCTAGCCATAGCATTAACTCAAGCTAAACTAGAGTGTAACCTTGAAACGAAGCATACATACTCGGTCATATTTACAAGCAGACTCTTAGTTTGTTACGCAAATGTAATTACCAAAAACAAAACAGACCTGGATTCAGCATTACCTTTTTTTCTCGGGTACGACTCCAGCGTCCATTTCAGGACGAAAGGATCAGAGTTGAGTTTCCTATCGCAATCAGGCAGTATCCGGGCCCTCTGAGAAATCAACCCAAAATCCACGTTTGTTAAACAGTAAATATCCGTAAATGTCCCACCAAAGCTCGCTTGTGTTGGATAAAGTTTCCGTATGTGTCAAAATGCCTTAAGTGCTTCTAATGGTTCCGTGTGCCACGCTGCAGAACCTCCAGGGCTCAGACAATGTTCCGCCGCACACACTTAGGCTCCTCCTCCTGCCGCCACGGGGGCGCGCAATCACATGCTCCCACCGTGAACGCGCTTCAAACCAGCCAGAACCAGAGAGGCTTTTTTTTTTTTTTTTTTTTTTAGGTTTGTGACGAGTGTGGCATCCCGTGGGAGAGCGGAGCATTAGTGATCTTGGACTCGAAAGTGGGTTGGGTAATCATTGACTCAAACTTTCTGTAGCCTTAACTTATGTAGCCTGTGGTGGCACGGTGGCTGAGTGGGTAGCGCTCATGCTTCACAGCAAGAAGGTTCCGGGTTTGATCCCCAGGTCACCCAGGCCGTTCTGTGTGGAGTTTGCATGTTCTCCCTGTGTCTGGGCGGGTTTCCTCCAGGCACTCTGGTTTCCCCCACCAACCCAAAACATGCACCATAGGTAAATCCTCCAGCTTAGGTCCTGACCAAGCCGAAGCAAGAAGATCATAGAGATGGTCCAGTAATGGTCGCAGTAATGTGCTGCTCACTGCTCCTAATAACAGGATGGGTTAAATGCAGAAATGGAATTTCCCCACTGTGGGACTAATAAAGGCATAGCTTTCTTAACAGTTTCTTCTACTGAAATTCTAGCAAATGTGCTCTGTGGTTTCCTGTTTACTACACTTTACAGCAAAAACCCACAACAAACCAGTATGCAAATATTTGGTTTGTTTTCTTCCTATACTTTCCCCTTCCCCCAGTGAGTATATGTGCACAAACCTGTAAGATTTTATAATCTTTTTACGGGAAGAAAGTGTCTGGGAGGGCAGGGCAGAGTCACTTATTACTGTAAATGCCAGTACTACTATAGTCTAGAGCCAACAGAAGCCAACATTGGGAAATCTCCAGAGTTCTGCTTGTTGCTGTACTCTGAATCATTTGAGTTCAGTTGAACTGACACATTATACACTCCTTGGCAACACAGCAGTTCAACTTCTTTGTCAGTACAGATGACAATTTTATGATTCTTTTGTGTCCAAATGTGGCAATATGTTGGTTAAACATTTCTGTATTTCTGTCTGTAGATCTTCTTTAACAGCACTGTCTCTCCCATACAGTAAGTCTATCTGAAATTGTAACATCATCATATTTATGTGACCTTTTTTCTTATTAAAAACATGCTTTAATGCTTCCATAGTACTTTTTTCATTTTAAGAAGCAAACTTAGTAAAAAGCAAATATACAAATAAAAAGACACTTGAGGTCAACAGTCCATGATCTTTAAGTCACTATTTTGTGAATGATGCAAGTTCCTTCTGTACAGCTTGTGGTCTGGTGGGTCTGGTCTGTTAGTGGGGAATGTGGCAGTCTTTCGCTGGTTCTGACGTGGCACTGAGCACATGGGCACGAGTCTCTAGGGCTGCAGTAGCTCCGGAGATGTAAAGGAGAAGTCCCTGAACTCCTCCTGGTTGACTAGAGGAATGAGAGTGTCCTCCATGGGGGTCAGGGTTGGCTCCTCCTGGGTGAAGTCCGGGTCAAAGTTGTTCACATCTTCTGGGGTTTTCTACAAAAAAAAAAAAAAAAACGTTAAATCAGACATATTCTGCTCATGTTTTTAAATTGCTATTTCATCTGCTCACTGATAAAATAGTGGGTGTCCAAACATTGAAAAACATTTGCAGTTGTCAACATGTGATACTAAAATATAGATTATGACTTTAAAACATGTGGCTGATTTCCTGGATTAAAATTTTTAGAAACCAGGAACATTTTTGAAGTACAATCATGGTTAAAATCTCAAAAATGCTAATTATGTATTGTTCTTCTATCATCAAACAATCCAACTCTACCAACGAACCAGCACACATACAATACAGTACATTGTCTACTGTTTGGTTCAGTCGAGATGCATTCACGGGCATCTTCTTTCCAGTTTATACCAGTTTTACTTTTTCCACACCACAAACATCTGGCTAGTGTGGTAATGTTCTTAATGGTGTGATACTCCCCTATTTTAAACAGATGTCTCCTCATAAAAAGTAAAGGGAGTTACATAGACTCAAACTGACATCTGAAATTAGGAACGACACTTTATGCTTGTCCTTGTGTGAGATTTGAGATCTTCTGTTGAGTAGGAAAAACTGCACTAATGTTGCTCCACTACCCTAATGTTAGTATTGTTAGTAACACGAATTGCAGTAATACACATCTATCTGTGCAATTAATCTCCATGTTACATTTGCCATTTCAGTGTGTGCAATGTTATGGACAAGGAATCAATGAAACTGAACTGAAATGGACGTTGGGAATTGAACTATTGCATAATATATACAGAACTAGACTAGACCAACAGCATATGTTTTTCCACTAGAATTGAAAGAGAAATGTGCTTACTATCCGTGGTTTAAACGGCGGCTCTATCTCTTTGCGGTCGAGTTTGTCCCAGTCTATGGTGCTGAAGAACGGGTGGCTGGTGACAGAGCTCTCTCCCCCTTCAGACGCCACACAGCCCAAGCGCCGAGCTGGGTTTTTGGTCAACAACTGTGGACAAGATATCGAGACTAAACAACTCATGGCATTTAAATCAAGAAGCAACTCATGTTCTAGTTTAGATGCAAGTATAAAAACAGATATAAGAATTAAAAGAGTAAGGTTTGCCTTGCATTTGTGGTCTTTTGTTGGCACTCAAAACCATCTAATAAAGAGTTGAGCTTCTCAATAATTTAGCATGTTGTACAATAGGACAGGGGGATATGACCTCAAATGTTTTAATAACAAAATAAATACATTTTCAATAATGACATAATAGATCCTATACCTTAATGGTGGCTTTTATAATACTATAAGCTTATAACTTAAGATATACAAGTTTCCACTAATCACATCTGATCTCTTTCATTATTAGAGTTTTTAGCTTCAGCAAAGCCTCCGCAGTCAGTATAAGGGTATGTTCACACTTGTCCTTGTTGGATGCTGGTTTGAGGCCAGTTTAATGCTCATGACAGACATGATTTTGTCCCATTATAGTCCTGGTTTAGGCCAAGTGTGAACATGTGTGTGCAATTAGTCACAATTTGTGTCTACTTCCATTCACAACTGAGAGGAAAAACTGAGAGGAATCATCCCCATACATATCACAATATATCACCATATGCTATGGCCCAGACCGATTACATGATTTATAGTCATGAACGTGCTACTATTATTGCACTTTCTGCAAGCAAGCTATTGTCTCCAAGAGTGAAAAAACTGAACTACAGAATTAGGTCAACGTTCAGAGTTAATTTATTGCATCAATGATGGGCAATTGCTTGACACACACTTTACTTACGCATAAGTGAATCTCTGTATCAGTAATACAATGGACCATATTATGCAATATAAAAAAGTACAACTAGCACTTGCCAAAGCAACTTTACAACTGCTTGCAATTTAGGTCACTGTCACGCTCACAACTATTGCTGAATGCTGGAATTTGCATTGAGCTTAGAATAATGACTCAACTAGTACAAACCAGACCTGTCCGGAAAAAAACAAAGCTGGACCACAACCAAAAAAACTTTTAGCCACACCCCATTTTCTAATTGAGAAGAAGATCTGTGGATTACGTCTAACCCCGACCACAAGGCACAGATTTGTTTCATCTGAAGTCAGCCTGATGCCTTTATTACTTATTTTTTTTATTATTATTATCACTTTATGCCTTTTTTTGCCTGCATGAACTTGTCTTCTTGTTCAAACTGTCCCTACCTGGAGCTACTGTGACAAGTAAATTTCTCCTGTGTGAGATCAATAAAGTCTTATCTTATCTTATCTTATCTTATGTCCAAATGTCACACATGTCAAAACAATGCCTCACCTGTTCATTCTGACAACATACTCTAGCTACTTACTTGACTGTACTACTCATTTATTTTTTATTACAAAAACATTGGACATGAAGAATCCTCATTACCTAATCCCCAGCTCCTGCAGCCAATCATTAAACAGTGCTAGTGCAGCCTCTGCAACTCAGCAAGTGAATTCTGGAGGTCTGAGCTTTCATAATGAGACATGACCTGTTTTGTATCTATCCTCTATATGCAGGTTAAAGGTCCTTCTTGATGCTTTTATATGGCTCCTTAATGGTTCCCTAATACTGTAAATGAATCCTTCTTCAAAATCAACACTCACTGCATGAGATATGACTCTGACAGTCTTCATGAGGCTAGATATGTGTCTAAAATGCTTTATTGTGGGTGTTGCTGCTTCACTGCAAATGAGAAGGACAGAGAGATTGGCTAAGGAGCGGGGGGGGCGGGTTTCCCCCGCAGCTCGGCGCAGCTCGGCACAGCTCGGCTCCGCTCTGTCTCCTCTCTTCCGTGTACAGATGGGAGACTTTGCAATGAAAAAAAGCATATTTACACAGAAAATAAAATTAAACCACTGGTATTTCAGAGGTCCAGAGGGTCGGGTAAGGGACTTGCGAGCCTAGAAACACTCGGACGTGCCTCCAGGCAAATAAAAAAACGTATTTCGCATTGTAGCGCATTCACAGTCCAAACTCTATGGGCGGGATATACAGGGACGCTGAGCGGAGACAGAGTTAGGGGCTGGAGCTGCATTTGCCGATCTGACGTCAAAAAGGTGCCTTGTCCGAACTCGCCCGTTTCAACACTGGTTTTGTGTAACGCAGAAAAGGACCGCAAATGCTCAGTTTAGACATTTCGCAACTTTTAGCCATGGGGGGGGGCCTAAACAGGGTAGGGGAGCTCACATTAACGTTCAAAAACCTCAGAAAGTGAAAATTTCATGCCATGGGACCTTTAAGGATTTGTTATGATTGTAGTTCCTTTTTTAAAATGGTAAGAGCACAAGCTGCACATCATACCTTTAAATAAACAGCAGCACGAGTGCAGATAGAATAGAAATTGAGATTATGTGAAAAGGATATGTGCCTGTTTTGATAAGCATCATATGTCCTGGCTGTATTTGCTCCCAGTGGCATTTGGCCTGCACAGACATGACTCCTGCTGGAGATGAGGTGCAGATCAGGTGATACAGAATACACACTGTTGAGTCATGTTAGGATTGTAATCCACTGTATAAAGAGACTGTGAGCTCCATCATGTGGCAAGGACAGCAGGGAAAAATATATGTACTTTCATCTCTTCCACTAGATGTAATAGATCAGTAGCATTAGTGGTGTTTTTATGTGGTTGGCCCAGTGAACACTTATGTAAACTGCTTATGTAATAAAAGAAAAAAAGGACTTAATAAATGTAATAGTTACTAAATGCTGATTCATCATGTCCATCTGTATGTTTGAAACTGCACATATATTATAAAGGCTTGTGCATTTGGAAGGGGGCTATGGCTGGGAACGTTTCTGAGCCATAGTTTAATGCAGTTATGTAACATTCACAGTACATAGCTGGAGTCACTGCACAGTCAGGCTCAAGTTCAATATACAACTGCACTGCAGGAATGGCCACAGGGACATGACTACTGTGGAACATATATATCCATGGGCTTAAATCAAAGCTATATTAGGACAGTTGCCCTTATTGTTGTTCTAACTTTTGAACTGTTAAAATTCTTCAAAATGGAATCTATAAAAGGAAAAAGTAATGTGACTTGAATACCGACAACACACTCTGGGGATGTGAACAAGACTGACCGCTTTGAGGATGCTGACAGCCTCTTTGCTGAGCCATGAGGCATATACTATCTCCTCGTTCAGGATGGACTCAAACAGGTCATCCTCATTCTCCGCCTCAAAGGGGGCATGGCCTGAGAGCATCTCGTACAGTAACACCCCGAGAGCCCACCAGTCCACCGACGGCCCATAAAGCATCTCCTGTAGGATCTAGAGACATAGCAGAATCACAGAGAAAAAGACTTAAAGATCAGCTTCAGCTAAAGCTTAACAAATAGAATCCATCATTAAAATAAAGAAAGGTGAGTGTATGGAGCATAGACTATAAAGAAGTGGACTAAGCAAGTGTGACGTCACCCACAGTTTTCAGTTCCACTCAA
The DNA here is from genome assembly GCA_036785185.1 of Paratrypauchen microcephalus. Classification (NCBI taxonomy): domain Eukaryota; kingdom Metazoa; phylum Chordata; class Actinopteri; order Gobiiformes; family Gobiidae; genus Paratrypauchen; species Paratrypauchen microcephalus. Next base: position 156,094 of record JAVJIX010000267.1, read on the forward strand.
ATGAAGCTCTCAATGTTAGGGGTTACAAGAGCGAATATGGAGCTAAACTCTATATTATCAATAGTATTTTTAAATGGACAAAATAACCAAAAAAATAATAATAGAGTAGAGTAGAGTGGGTTAATACAACCAAAATGGGAAGGCTCACTGCAACAGTTACAGAGAGAGTGAGGTGATAATATTCCAGTGTAAGTCAATTGGAGCCAGGGTTAGGGTCAGAAGGAGCCGGCAGTGCCAACATGTGAACTTCCTATTTGGAATGTCCATTTATATATACAGTCTATGGCAGGGGTCGGCAATCCACGGCTCCGGAGCCACATGCGGCTCTTAGATCCCTCTCATGCGGCTCAGTACAGCGGTCCCTCGTTTATCACAGGGGTTACGTTCTAAAAATAACCCACGATAAGCAAAATCCGCGAAGTCGTCAGCTTTATATTTTACAATTATTCTCCATGTTTTAAGACTGTAAACACCTCACCACACACATGCTACACTTTTCTCAGACTGGAATGAATGTTTTCTCACATTTTTCTCTTGTTTAAACACTCAAACATTTGTAGATTTTCAACAAAAAAGCACAGTATTATAGAGCGAAACCAAAGTGTATTTCGTGTGTATTTCACAGTTCTTATGACCGCTTCGCTGTGGCGGGTTTTGTCGGGGAGAAACAAACATACAGCACTTCAGAGTCACACACTCACAGGAGACATGGAGGAGAATGACTGACGAATCGCCAAAGGTCTACAGTCCCTTAGCCAATCAGGACGCAAAAATGCACGTTAATACACTATAAAAAAATTTGGAATAAAAAAATCCACGAAACAGCGAGGCCACGAAAAGTTAACCACGATATAGCGAGGGACCACTGTATTTAATTAAAATGTATTTTATTTTAGTTCATTCATTTTCAAAATGTAATTCTATGGCACAAAGGCAAAAAAGTCATTATATGCAGTGTTATTTCATTTTAAATTTCAAAAGGGTTTTGTGGCTCCCAGTATTTTCTTTACTGTGCGAAACAGGTCCAAATGGCTCTTTGAGTGGTAAAGGTTGCCGACCCCTGGTCTATGGTATGGAGGGTTTTGACAACAAAATCAACTAACTAACTAACTAAATAAATAAATAAATAAATAAACAAACTCAATCTGATTCAGAAAAACATAGTGCTGATCCATTATTACCAACACTCTTGAGTGTTCAGGACACTCCAGAGGAGGGCACCACTTCAGTCCATCACTCCTTTAAGTGTCTGAGGACAGAGGGGAGTACAACGATAGGAACCTCACCATTTATGGACACTCACTGTACAGTTGTTTTTTACGGAAAGATGTGTCGCCCAACTGGTTAGAGCCAATCGTATTCCATCAGAACAGAATTGAAGTGGGAAGCAGGTGTTTGAAGAGAATTAATATTTCTATTTTTATTTAAAAAAAAATAGAAATGCAAAAGTCCACAAGAAGAATTGTAACCTTTTTATGGTTCATGTTGAATAGAGACACTGACCTCTGGGGCGATATAGTCAGGGGTCCCGCAGAAGGTGGCTGTGGCTGCTCCTTCGAAGATACCCTCCTTACACATACCAAAGTCTGCCAGCTTACAGTGGCCATCTTTGTCCAGCAGAACATTGTCTAGTTTCAGATCTCTGGAAATAAAAATACATTAAGCAATAACCCTTCTGAATTGATACTACAGACCAGCCAAATCTGTGGTATTGAGCTGAGCTTAGCAGGAAGTGCTGACAGCAAGTAGTCCTACGCAGTTGTTATTACATCTTAATTATGTTTTAAATTTTGTAATATTGCTGGTTTGAATATCAGGTACCCCAAGCTTTAAAGCAACTTTATATAACTTTTTGGAGGTGGCACACAACCTGCATGATTCCATGGAAACAAGCAGGAAGCGGCCCATCTCCAGGGCAGAGCAGCAGTTTTATTTCATGGACTCATTTTGACCTTTGACCTTCAGGTTCCTCTGCAGTGTGGAGTCTTTGAACTGCCCTGGTGTGCCTTCTCATCTTGATTATTTTGGAGGGAGCAAACATGAGTGTTATGTTCTGCAAGCCACACGTTAGGATCTAAATATAGGTCACATTTACGGACCACATGACGCCTCCTTAACAGCACCCTCATTACATTTTCCATTGACAACATCCAACACTGGGGCAACACAAAGGAAGTGCTTTTTGGCGACAGTTTCAAGAATTTTGTATTGTATTATAATTTTGTATTGTATTTCAGTACTTTACAGGATTACAATGATAGCAGATGCGTGAAGAGTCCCTCAGTCGTCCAGGTAGAATCCATGATAAAAGGAGAAATTCAATTTGTCAACTGGACAAAGTTTGTTTGGTCGAAAACGTTTCGCCGCTCATCCGAGAGGCTTCGTCGGCCTCTCGGATGAGCGGCGAAACGTTTTCGACTAAACAAACTTTGTCCAGTTGACAAATTGAATTTCTCCTTTTATCAATGATAGCAGATGTTATTCATTTTTATTTATGGAGCTTGGCTCACTTCAAAGTATGGATCATGAATAAAGTGATCACCTGTAGATGATTCCCTTGTTGTGAAGGAACATGAGAGCAGAGGTGATCTCGGCAGCATAGAAACGCGCTCTGGGCTCCTCAAACTTCCTGGACTTCTGGATGTGGAACATGAGATCTCCTCCATTCACAAACTCCATTACAAAGAAGAGTCGGTCCTGATGAAAACAGAGGAGATGGCATCAGCAAAGTAACACATAAGAATAAGTTCACTTAAAGCTGTTTCACCCTTTGTTGCTGTAACGGACACTGCTTAGAAAAGTGTATACACAAACATTTCTAATGATGTTTGGAGAAAGAGAGAACTGCCATCAACAAAGGGGGTCAGTCTTGCATCGTATTAACCAGTGTCGCTGAATTAAACTGTAAATGTGCTGTTTTAAATGGATAAGTCCTCTTGTGTAACAGGAGTCAGAGCTCAGTTAAGAGCAGTGAATGAGCTAATCCCTGTGGCCTCCTATAACCTGGATGGAGCTGCTCAGTATATTTTGATCCTGTGAAGTAGGTCAAAGACAGGTACAAACCTGGTTAGGTTAAGGAAAAAAAAAACTCTTAACAAAGGACTGCTGCCATCTGCTGTTGTAAGGGAGTAACTGATCAAAAGTTCACATTGTTATAAAAGAGTCTTATGTTAACCACCTGCTCATTTTCATTGAGATTCTCATTATTTTCCTAACTGAGGTCCAGATATAGTTCATGTTGGTTAAATTAAATTCAAGTTTAGTTGTTACTTAGACTTGGCCCCAACCCTAGTCCCTTATCTGTAATCATTCCCAGCTTGAGCTTATCATTATTGAGAAATGAGATGTTATTGGAATTCTGCGCTATGTAGCCCTGTAAAAGAAGAGGTCTACTCCTTTTCTGCCTAACCACAATTTATTATTCTGATATGAGTAATCATTTCCATTACATTGGTGGGCTAATGGCACAGAATGTCAACACGAGCAGTGACACAACAGGCTCAAAATATCACAATGAAAGTGCGAAGAATCCCTCAGTCGTCCAGGTAGAATCCATGGTAAAAGTTTATTGGTCGAAGACGTTTCGCAGCTCATCCAAGCTATTTCGTCAGTTCTGGCTACAGTGCTGTTGGACACTGCTTATATATGGGAGACAAATTTGTCTCCCATATATAATTCCATTCTCAAACCTAAATCAAAAGCAAACAAAGACAACAATAGGACTAGCCAGGTCAGGTGCAGAGGTGTGAAAACATCCATTATGGTACTGAATGGGTATGCTAAACAAGACCCCAGACAGAAACTGAAAACAAAGAGGTGTGATAGTTTCATAGTAATTTCATTGTAGTTAGCTCCTCCCTTCAGGCAGATATAAGCAGGGTCCACCAGTACTCTTTGTCCAGTTGACAAATTGAATTTCTCCCTTTACCATCACAATGAAAGGTGATTTCAGGTAATTAAACTTAAAAATATTCTTCATCATAGTCATATGATTAAAAATGTACAAATGTTCGTCATAATATTTAATAATAATTATGAATATTATAATATATACTGTTGAATGTGTCTGGACTTACACGTGTCTGGAAGCAGCAGTGGAGCTGGGTGAGGTAGGGGTGGCAGCGGGCTAGCGACAGAACTCGTTTCTCAGTCATGGTGCACTCCACGTCGTCGTCCTGCAGAATGATGTCCTTCTTCAACACCTTCACTGCAAACACATGCTCCGTATCATTGAGCCGCGCCAACATCACCTGGAACAGGACAAATTTCACAATGATAAATAAACAGTCCACCTCTTCTGCTGAGGCCATTCCAACTGACTTATATCTTTAGTAATTTGAAAATAAGTTATAATTAAATTAAATGGACCTTGCAGAAAGCTGGTCTCCTTTCGTCAGTTTGCTGGCCATCCATTCAGTTTATTTACCCATATTCTCATTTATTTACACCAAATAAATAGATTAAATAGAGAACTTGATGGCAAAAAATACAGCACAGGCCAAAAGTTTCTCATTCAATGTGTTTTCTTTACTTCCATGACTATTTACATTGTAGATTCTGACTGAAGGCAACAAAACTATAAATGAACATATGTGGAATTATGTAATTAACAAAAAAGTGTGAAATAACTCTAAACAAGTCTTATAGTTTAGATTCCTCAAAGTAGCCACCTTTTGCTTTTTTGATAGCGCTGCAAACCCATGGTGTTCTCTTAAGAGATTAAGTCACCTGAAATGGTTTTCACTGCACAGACGTGCCTTGTCAGGGTTACTTAGTGGAATTTCTTTCCTTATTAATTGGGTTGGGACCATCAGTTTTGTTGTGCAGAAGTCAGATTGATACACAGTCGACAGCCCTTTTGCACAACTGTTAGAATTGGTATTAAGGCAAGAACAAATCAGCTAAGTAAAGAGAAACGAGAGGCCGTCATTACTTTAAGAAATGAAGGTCAGTCAGTTCGGAAAATTGTGAAATCTTTGAATGTGTCCCCAAGTGCAGTCACAAAGACCATTAAGTGCTACAATGAAGCTGGCTCACATGAGGACCGCCCCAGGAAAAGAAGACCAAGAGTCACTTCTGCTGCTGAGGTAGGATAAATTCATCCGATTTAAATTAACAGCACGTCAGATTAGAGACCAGATAAATGCCACACAGAGCTCTAGCAGCAGATACAGCTCTACAACGCCTGTTAAGAGAAGACTGCACAGATCAGGCCTTCATGGTCAAATAGCTGCTAGGAACCCACTGCTAAGGAGAGGCAACAAGCAGAAGAGATTTGTTTGGGCCAAGGAACACAAGGAATGGACAGTAGACCAGTGGAAATCTGTGCTTTGGTCTGATGAAAATTTGAGATCTTTGGTTCCAACTGCCGTGTCTTTGTGCGATGCAGAAAAGGTGAATGGATGGATTTTACATGCCTGGTTCCCACCGTGAAGCATGGAGAAGGAGGTGTGATGGTGTGGCGGTGCTTTGCTGGTGATACTGTTGGGGATTTATTCAAAATTGAAGACACCATGAACCAGCATGGCTACCACAGCATCCTGCATTGAGTTGGACCATCATTTATTTTTCAACAGGACAATGACCCCAAACACACCTCCAGGCTGTGTAAGGGCTATTTGACCAAGAAGGTGAGTGATGGAGTGCTGCAGATGACCTGGCCTCCACAGTCACCGGACCTGAACCCAATCAAGATGGTTTGGGGTGAGCTGGACCGCAGAGTGAAGGCAAAAGGATCAACAAGTGCTAAACATCTCTGGGAACTCCTTCAAGACTGTTGAAAAACAATTACAGGTGACTACCTCTTGAAGCTCATCAAGAGAATGCCAAGAGTGTGCAAAGCAGTAATCAGAGGGTGGCTACTTTGAAGAAATTAGAATACTGTATAAGACATGTTTTCAGTTATTTCACACTTTTTTGTTAAGTACATAATTCCATGTGTTCATTTATAGTTTTGATGCCTTCAGTGAGAATCTACAATGTAAATAGTCATGAAAATAAAGAAAACGCATTGTATGAGGTGTGTCCAAACTTTTGGCCTGCACTGTATGTGATTTAAACAAGGTTCAAACTATCAGTCTTTGGGGAGTTTCAAACTAGGCCTCAGGAAATTGCTAGTCTGCAGGTTTATTTTTGTTTTCTTGTTTTTTTCCCATAGAGATTAGGCCCACGCAGCTGTGGTTTACACCTAAAACTACACAGAGGCGTGTGTGTGACTGTGAGTGGAAACAAGGGTTATTTCAAGGACTCATGAGTTCAGTGTTACATCTAATGATTATTACATGTTGGTAGAACAAGTTCTGCATAAACAGAATACATACAGTTTTGCTGAATTGAAATCTAATCTAAATATCTGTGTGTGCCCTGAAGGTATTTTAGAAAAGAGCAGATCACCCATTTTGCGAAACAGTATGAAGAATGATCCAGGTTACACATGTTGACAATGAAAATAATGCCTGAATATTGGTTTCTGGAGTTCGCGCTCACTTTGCCAAAGCTGCCTTTCCCCAGCACCTGGATGAAGGTGAAGTTTTGGAGGCCCAGCTTAACTGTCTGTGGCTGTATTTCCACACTCTCTCTGCACTCTGGCGCCCTCATCTGGCTGCCCTTAACCTGGGACCACAACAGCACATTAAGAATACATCTATAGACTGTGAAGAGATTTAAAGTATGTAGCAATGCAATACCATTGAGGTGCGCTTGGAGAGGCCTCCTGGATGTAGACCCATCTCAGAAAGCTTATTGGCCAACTCCACACTGTTGACGCCACAACTCGGGGCCACATTTCCTTTACAGCGGATGTGGACATTCATTTTGCAACCTGAAAAAGATAAAAACAATCTTATATGAGCATAAATGGGCAGGTGGCTCTATAAAAGAGTAATATGAAAAACAACTGACTTTTGCAGTGCAGGCCTTGTCGGACAAGTCCCCACAGCAAAGAACCACAATGGTCACAGAAAGTGGGAGACTTATAGTTGTGGATGTTGAACTTGTGAGGAACATTGATACTGAAACCCTGGTTTATTGGCTTAAAACACAGATGTACAGCACACAGTTACACATTTTAATAGGCACTAGCAAATGATGCAACACTGCTAATTATTATCTGATTTCTTGACCTTTAAGATTATTTAAATGCAAACAGCAAAGTCTATTGTGAGTAATCTGAGGCACCATGATCAGAAATAAACCAGATGTTTTGCTGTTTACATGTCATTTTAATAACCTTAGAAAAACTGTTCATGTTCACCAGATTAATGAACTATGGAAAATATAAACTATTTTTCACATGTTAGCATTTTCAGTAGCAAAATAGAGAAATGTCAAAATAGAAAAGTTCAAAATAAGGACACGGATTACATGACTACATCAATGTAAATTAAATCTTAATCCCATATGAACATTCATTGACAATCATACATTAACATATTCATTCAATTATATCGCCTACATCACAGAGGCATTTTAACATGCAAAAAGATCAGCTTCATTCCAGTGAATGTCAATGAACCTAGAATATAACATGCATGCATTTAAACAGGCAGAAATATAATTTTAACAAGTTACCATCTGTTGTTTCAGATTTCCATTCACAAACACACCAACATTCATACTTCAGTGCACAATATTGGTGGAAAACTTGTCTAGCCCAAGACAGTACATGCACTGTGCTTAAGAAGAGACTGGCAACCTTTGGCTTTGTGGGCAACCACTGAGCCACAGCAGAACAAAAGGTAAAGTGAAATCGTAAAGTTTTGTCAGGACTCAGAGGACAGGCTGTGCTCACCTGTTCAATCTGAGTTTTCTTCATACGAGGACATGCTGTCACCACCAGCTGGTGGCAGCGCTTATGAACAACACAAGTGCATACTGTAAACAAAACAAAAGCATTTGGCGTGTCATTGTAATGTTGGTTCAAATGCAGGCAGATGGTCTTAAATCTCCAGCATAGGTCAATATTGGTTCAGCTAACCACTTCCGCTTTATTTGAATACTTTCATTGTTCGAATTTCTAATTTGTGACCATTTAAAATTTTATAATTTGTGAAAATTTACTTTGGAATCAGCCCAAAAATACTGGCTCTTTTGCTTTGCTCTAGTTTCCTAATAATCCATATCAGAATCAGCCATGAAAAAAGCATATTGGTCCATCTCTAATAGAAAAAAATCAGAAAAAACTCTGAGCTCACCTTGGCATTGATAACCCTGTTTCCCAAACACCCCCCTGAAAAAGACAAAGGACAAACTCCCATAAACACACTATTATCTCCATATATTCAAGACACAATGGCTCAAGATAATAAGTGATAATAAGTGGTAACTGTAGATATTTGGAAATGCAAGTAACGGAAGCAGTGGTACAACATGTATCAGCACTAAAATACAAAAGATATACAAAAGATAATTCTTTTCATCAGAACTTGAATTCTAAACGCAGTTGCATTTTATAAATTCATGTTTTTTCAGAGTAAAGCAACAAATTATTTTCCTTTTTTTTAACTACTGCCTTCAAATTAAAGTTAGGCCATTACTAAAGCACACTCATTGACAATTGCACGGGTTTTCCTAGGTTGAAGTGTTTTACTGGAAAAACTTGAATCACACAGTGTAAAAGAACAAAAGATAAACAAGAAGCTAAACTAAGGGGAGGTTCTGACCAGATGAATTCGCGGCAGTGAAAGCAGAAGGTGGGCTGTCGGAGGAACGTCGACATAAACTTGTGACCGTTGACCTGGTGGATCCTCCGCCGCACTGCCCCCTGTCGCGTTCGGGTCAGCTCTTTGTGGCGCTTCTGAGGAGCGTGCACCATGGCGTCATCTGCACACAGCCATTTCAACACATACACATCAGGACATGGAATAGCAACAACACATAATGGCGCTATTGTTTGTGACATGACGTGTGATACTATGGTGAGATAACACTTTAAAAGGGTATGGCCATAATGCACATATGCTTAGTAAAAAAAAAAAGCTGACAGTTTAGCAGAACTGCAGTTTCATTTACTGTCATTTGTTCCCTTCCACTTTACCACACATCTGATGTTACTGCTGATCTCGCTACATTATTTTTAAACAGACAAATATAGAGTTTCTTTAATGTAGTTGCGTTGACATTGCTTCTTTGGTCATTTTTCTTGCTCAGAGATTTATGTGAAAAACCTGTGGCGAAAAAGTTTTCTGAAATCCATTATTTATATAGGCAATTTTATTTTGCCTAAATAAATTTTTTTTTAATCATTGTTCGGTCATTTAAGCATGGATCCTCCTACTACAATAATCATTGCACACGCTGTCATTTGCTTTTAACACATCCTTCTCTGTCAGTCATCTCTTCACAGCAACACTCACCGTCAGTGAAGGATCCAGTCAGGGTGATCACAATGTACACTTTTCCCTCTGGCTCCAAGTCCACCTGCACACATACACACAAAAATACACACACGTGACATTAACATCGGACATATCAGGATTATGTGCTACAGCTGTACAAAAGAGTATGTGCCAAAACCACTCATACATATGCATCCCATTCTATAATTCTTATCAAAAGTCACAATAACACACTTTTGAGTGGGTCATGCATTATTTGACCCTCTACGGTTCACATAATGCCAGACGGAAAAGCTCAGTAGTTAGAGTGGCTTGTCGTTTTGTATAAATGTGATGTCTGAATGAAGACAGCTGAGGCTTGCTTTAATCACCAACCCCACGACGGCTAAGGATGAGAAAGTACATTAAAAATTGTAAAACAGGGTCTTGAAAAGAGCCATAAAAAACTAATGTATTTGTTTAAAATGTTGTTATATGAACGCATCCCTACAGGATCATCTACAACATCATCTAAAGGATATGACTACTAGCTTCTGAAATATGTGGCCACATATTTGTGTGAGGCTGAAGGAATCTGGAGCGGGTCAGGCCAGTTCTGCTGGTCCACAGACAGAAATACCTCAAAACATACATTTGTTTTGTTTATGGGGGAGGAGCGTACAGACAGATGGATATGTAATGTATGTCTATAAATGAAGTGGAAATTCAGAGCAGAGAAGAATGTACAGACCCTTTATTCAAACCTATTATGAATCTAATGGACATTCACTATTATAACTAGATTAGAACTCAAAATAAAACTAAATGATAAAGCAACACCATGCTTTTCATGATAGCAAATACAAACATTATTCTTGATAACAAACAGTAAATCAAATGCTAATTAAAAATATATATTAACGTAAATTTTTGTATATTAACAGCAGGTTATTTTAGTGAAAAACAAAACTGCTACTTTTGTGAGAAAAAAAATTCTTGCATGTTGACGCAGAGCTATGGTGTAATTACTAGTTCACTTAGTTAATTTGCACTACTGGACTAATGGGTTGGGTTCACAACACTTAAGAATATTATATTATAGTTTCAGATGTCGGGCAGAGGCCTAAGCCATTTTTGTATTGTGGATGTCTTTTTAACTGAATGACAATTTTCACTTTTTCACCTTTTTTTGCCTTAAGAGTAAATAAATGATCTTATTTCATTAGTGCTGACAGAGAAAACATTGAATTCTGGCAGTTTTTGTTTCATGTCACTAAGTGTAGATATTACCATAAGATAATATTACCATATCAGGACTAAATATCTGCGTTATAGCAAGGGATGTCAAGATTATTCTGTTGATCGAGAATTGTGATTATTCAGGTCACAACAGGATTGGTCAAAAGTCGATTTTTATTTAATCTATAGCCCACTTAGAATAAAAAAATTTAAAGTGCTTTTTTATTTGGCTGTCACATGAACTATACTTTATCATCTGATCTGTTAGACATGTGAATGAAAGAAAATTAAAAATGTTACTGTTGTTTGGTGGTGTCAATAATAGTGAATTCGAATATATAAATATACATAAGCATTACATTTGTGCCCTGTAAAATTGTTTTGTGCTGTAAATGAGGGTGTGAAATTGAACCAGAGACAGTGTGACTTCCTGTTATGAGGTCAGAGAAGCCCTCCATGCTTCGCGTCCCGCATGTTTCCGAGACCAACACGGCGCTCAAAAGCAGAACTGGACGTCGCCATGACAACAGCAGTTGGTTTCCATCTAAAACGGAGACCATCAGCTGAGAACTGTTCCATGACACATCTCACCCACTTTCACTTTGAATGCTCTTCAGGCCTTAAAGATGAACATGCAATACTGTGTTTTAAGAGCTAAAAGTTAAAAACTTTGAAGTGTTTCTGAGTGAAATGGTGATGACGGGGTTCTTTGAGGTCAAAAGTCTTTTTAATACAATGTGAAAAAGATTAATGTACTGTTGCACTACAGTGAAGTTCTGGAGCCTGGCCAACAGAGAGTGAGTGAGGCCTGCAGCAGTGAGAGTTAATGGGAACGAATCGAGACGTGAACAAGTGCAGACCTGCAGAACAGCAACCAGCACGTCCCAACAGCCGCAACCTCAGAGACCACAGTCCCAGAAGAAAAGTGTATATATTAATATTTGTTTTATTACAGTAATATACAGACATTTTAGCAATCAATCAGAGATACGTGAAAGTGTACTTAAAAGGGAGGTCCAAATATCACACAAAACACAAAAATGCAATCAAATAATTGAATAGCTCAGCTATATAGACGTTTTAATTCCTCCAACATTTGCAATATACTACACTATATCTCCCGCTTCTACACAGAGCACCACTTCCTCAAAGCCCTATAGCCCACAAATATTTACATTACATTTAAATAAAACACTGTAACTCAAAGTCCTCTGCTGGCTATAGTGAAATACATTTTCACTGTACGGTTCTGCAGTTCTCAACAGGATGCCAATGGACTTGTTTTGACTATAAAGCTATTATTGCAGTTTACACTGAAAATGTAAAATATTTTATAGTTGAAATGAAATACCCCCACAAAGCAAATAGAAAACTTTTAATAATAATTTCACAAACAGACTTTTAATCAGTGTCATTTTACACACAAAGTCCAATGACCTCATCATCCAAAGTCTGAACTCTAAACCAGATGCTTTTAATAAGATAAGATAAGATAAGATAAGATAAGATAAGATAAGATAAGATAAGACAAGACTTTATTGATCTCACACAGGAGAAATTTATTTGCCACAGTAGCTCCAGGACAGTTTGAAAAACAAGAAAGAAAAGTGCATGCAGGCAAGAAAGTAAGTAAGTAATGGCAGGATTGGCTGTAGACCTCTCTATCAAAAAGACCCAGGCTGAAAAGAGGGAGCCACTGTCTGTGTTCATGTATGTTAGGCTTGAGTCAGTTCAAATCTGACAAATTGCACAGTCTGGCCAGATATTAGTCCCTGTAGCACACCCTCAGATCTCCAGTCTGAGCACAGCAGGACAGATAAAGAGATAACACCATGAGTGTCTGTTGTACTTCAACACTCTTCTCGCATGTGGGCGGCTATGAAACATAAGTCATATGCTATATTTATAAATTCATTTCAGACACAAACCTTCCTCAAATTTGTTTTGTCATTCTTTGTTACATGACAACAGTGGGAAACTAGCAGTTTGCTCAACTCTAGGGGTGGACAATACTGACAGAAGTTAATATCTTGTGTATTTTAATATCTTGGTTTAAGGCCAATGGCAATATTACAACAATAGCTAGTAAAACTTGTATTGTGCAAAAAATGCACCCTTTTACAATGGGTTTAATTGTTTTATACATCACAATTGAGTTATTATTGAGCAACTTACCATGAAATAGAGTCAACATGTAAATGAATTGTCCAAATGAGCAAATTTGACTGATCAGATTTTGATATTCTTAGACCTAATTTAACACTGAATACTGAACTGCTATATTTATTGTAAAATTGTGCACATTGTATTTATTTATTGTATTTGTGCACATCTCTAAATGTTTGTAATATTTCATATAAAAAGATCACCATAAAAAATACACAAACATTCATTTATTACCAGAATAATAGTTGGTTGCCTCCCTCACAAGGACCTGGATGCAGTACAAACACCGCCTTCCTGAACTATTAGGTCAACTTAAAGAGCTGCATTTATTCCAGTACAAATTGGTACTGTCATTTGTTTGCCCTTATCAGCTCGGTTCTATTGTGTGAACCTCAGTGATGAGCTGCGTCCTCAGGCCCTCAGGCTCAGATTACACTCCAGCTGCAGAGGCATACTGGCCTACACTACCATAAAGACCAGGGGAGGCCATTACATTGACTGTAGTGGTATGGAGCGACATGTTTCACACACTCTTTTAACAGCTCACAATGGTACAGCAGAAGTGCGGTTACTTGAAACATACACCTTTTATCATGAAGGTTAGTGGGTCAGTCACTGCTGATACAGTCATTGAACGAGACACTTCACTAGCACAGCCACAATGTGTCACGTACATTAGTGTAAAAGATGACTGTAAATGTCTCTTCGTCTGCCCACACCCTTCAGTCTGACATACAGGGAAAAACTATCTTGTTACAGAATTACCATTTTGTGCAGCTATACAAGCATTTATTGTTTATTAGGCTATACATATAATGCATAGGCAGACATCATTACATTCAAATTATATTTTTGGTGAATTTCTAAACTGTAATTTTTCTAGGGTAGTCTCAAGCAATCAAACAACCCACCAAAATGTGGCTTTTGTTGCTTTCTTACATAGTAATTGTAGACTGCAGCACACATGTCACTCACCCATCCCTCAAAGCTCTCCCCCGTGTTGGCCTTCTGGATCAGGTCTTCAAACTGGATGGTGCAGTTGGCCACAAAGTTGTCGTATCCGATGGGAGTCTCGTGGAAGACAGTGAGCTCTATGTGCGCTCCGTCGTTCACGTTCAGGCAGAAGTCCTCGTTGTACGTGGGCATGTTTGTCTTCTGTTTTGTGTGAGTCTGTCCGATCTTAAAATCGTCTACTTTGACTACGACGTACGGGTCCAGAGCCGGGGGGCCTTTGTGGAAGATGACAGAGTGGCGCAAAGAGTAGGTGGTAGGCTTCAGCTCCACAGCCTCCCCAATGCGCAACTTCAAGTAACCATTAAACTTCATCTTGTCATCAAACTACTAGAGCAGAAAGCACGGACGGGAATCCCTCTCGACCTCACCTCATGTCAGAACACTTCATAACACGAAGCACATTTTAAAATCGTTTCTTCTTTGCAAAGTTGTGTTCATACTGAAGGAAAGTTTTGGTGCGTCTCGGTGAAACAAGTGCGTGCCGCTGTGAACCTGTTCGGGAGGCTTCTGCAGTAAATAGGAAGCACAACACTGACACGCCGCTGCACAGGTTCCGCATTAACAGCGCACACAGTTCAACCCCGCACACGCCTCTACGTCACCACATACTACAAAGACCATGGTGCACTGCGCTCTAAACTCAGCATACCTGTTCTGCGTGAAAACTGTTCTGCGCGCAGCTGCTCACTGCTCAACATTTTTGTCACATTTAGTTTTAAATAATGTCCAAAAAAACAGGTGAGATTTTTTCTGTTACTTTTTTTTTTTGCACATTTAAAGCAATATTTGTCAACTTATAGAAATTTTAAATAGGCTAGTTAAATATAAATATGAAATACTACACGTAAATATTAAATGTTAAATGCAAATCCTAAATCTAAATGTTAAATCTAAATACTAGATCTAAATGTTAGATCTAAATCTAAATGTCAAATCTAAGCTAAATGTTAAATCTAAATGTTAAATGTTAAATCTAAATCTTAAATCTAGGCTAAATGTTAAATCTAAATCTAAATATTAAATCCAAATCTTACATCTAAATCTTAAATCTAAATGTTAATTAATTTCAGAATGAGACGCCCCATAGCGTTTGACTTTTACTCTCTTATTTTTTATTATTATTATTATTATTATTATTATTATTATTATTATTATTATTATTATTATTAGCCTACTATTTGTCTGCATGCACTTTCTGTTCAAACTTTCTTTTGCACTAAACTGCCTGGAGCTAATATGGCAAGTGAATTTCTCCTGTGTGAGATCAATATAGTCTTATCTTATCTTATCTTATCTTCAGTGCCAATGGAGTGCGACTTTTCTTAAATAATATATGATACCACATTATAAAGGTCAATATTGTTACTAATAAAACATTATACCAGGTTCAACTTGTGACACACTGTTGGCTAATACAACAACTGGTTCCAACTGGGGGTATGGCATCATGACTTTGTAGTTGTAGTAGCCCAGTAGTAGGCCAAGTACAAGGACTTAGTAGACTAGCAGCAGCAGCAGCAGCAACAGAATTGTTCTCTCCTCGGTGTCACCCCTTTTTTACTCTGCATTGTTAACCACTGAAACGTTCATTTGACCCCAGATCTTGTGCGCAGCCTACTCACATTCCGTTTGGCCCTCTGTCTCTGAAGGAGCTCTACTGCTTCACCCCAAAACGCAGCCATCAGTCTGCAGTAAGTCGTTAATGGTGTGAGCTGTGACCTCTGCTCTGACCCCACGGTGCACCACAGCTCTCAGCCCCAGCTGTGAGGAATAAAGTGGTCGGAGCAGGCCCGGAGGATAGGGGGCATCTCGTAAACGCTGGAGCATATGACACAGGGTTGAGATAGTGATGCAGCCAGCACTCAAGACATAGGCTACCTTTAACGCCTCGACCCCAAATGTTTCTTGGCCTATTCACACTCTGTTCAAATCTGAATAGAAAAGTCACTACCCTGTCCTTGTAGTCCCTGAATAGAAGTAGGCCTAGACCTTTCTGTACGGCTTTAATTGTGTGGCTTTGAGTTATTCTCCTAGACCACCAGATGGCACTATACGCCCACAGTCTGCTCCTCTCTCGTGCTGTGCTGAAGCAGACCTGAATTATCTCTGGATTAATTAAAGATGCAACTTTTCTGTTTGGTGGTCCGCTTCTTGTTTCCATTTTATTTCCATTCCTCTCGCAGACTTGCCTATCCACATATCTGACCAGTAACTTGGCCTTGGGCTCACCTGCTTGTCTCCATGAAGAAAGATGCGAAACTGTGGCAGGCAACCCAACATTTCCATGAAGACAAGCAGGTGATGTGACCCTTTAGTGCACATTTAAGTCTTGATTTAGTCCTGGGTTAGACCTGCGGTAACCAACCCTATTAAACCCTGTTTGCTAGGCCTACAGTTTTAGTAGTAGTAGTAGTAGTAGTAGTAGTAGTAGTAGTAGTAGTAGTAGTAGTAGTAGTACCACTTTGAACACTCACATGCACTGACTCACCCCCATTCCTGTCCCCCATTCTCCTCCCATCCACCCGTTGTGCAATTACTTAACACGGTGCAATATATCTTGTTGGAAAATAGTTATTACAGTGTAATAATATAGTTTTTGTAGCATATCCACCTGGGCAATATTTATTGCTGTGTAATATCTTGAACTGAGTTTTGTAGCATATCCACCTGTTGTTGTGCAATACCTAATTACAGTGCAATATCTTGTGGTGCAATACTTAACACAATGCTATAGCTTGTAGACAACATTTAATACAGTACAATATGCTAAACTGTGTTCTGTGTAACATCTCCCTCTACAATGTAGAGACTCTCTAGTGTGTGTATATGGTTGTATATGTCACCCCTACTGCAATATCCGAGCAAGACTTGCAATAACCTGGCAACTAATGCGTAGTACAGGATTTTTTTTGCACACATTTTTTGCACTATTTTTATTTATTTATTTTTTTCTTCTATACTGTGTTGTAAATATCCTGCTGTGTTGTAAAAATCGTACTTAAATGTCTGCACTGAAGTGAGATGCTTTCAATCTCACTGTGAGTATGTATGATGTAAATTGTACATATGAATAGTGACAATAAAAGCCATTCTATTCTGTTCTAGTAGAAGTAATAGTAGTAGTAGTAGTAGTAGTAGTAGTAGTAGTAGTAGTAGTAGAAGTAGTAGTGAATTGAAATTTCGATTCACTGTATGTTGAACACATATGGCAGAATTGACAATAAAGCTGACTTTGAACTTTGAACTTTGAAGTAGTAGTAGTAGTAGATTCAAGATTCAAGATACAAGATTGTTTATTTGTCATATGCAGGATCAACACAAGGTCAACAATGCAATGAAATGCTTAGGATCAGAAGAAGACGTTGATTCGCTAAGATAGTCGAGAAGTACTAATAGCATGCAATAAAAATACTGTGAAGAAGTGAAGAAAGTAAACAATATAATTTAAAAAAGTAATAAAATATAATAAAATACAAAGGTACAGGTAGGATTAAATAAGGTGTAAGTAGAGAATTTCACAGGTCGTAATACTGCTCAAAAAATGTCGTATTGCAGTTGTAGTAGTAGTAGTAGTAGTAGTAGTAGTAGTTGTTGTTGTTGTTGTAGTAGTTGTAGTAGTAGTAGTAGTTTATTGTCTTCAGTCATGTATTTAATGATGTACATAACAGACTATTACAAACATTTCACAAAAAACTATGACCGAAGGGATTTAGACTGAAGTGAAATCACTTATGAATGCTTAACCCTCTTAGTAGGCTGTTAGTACTGGCTTATATTAAGCTTTTTTTTCAGCATATGTATCTCTTTTTGGTGGTTTCAGTGTTTTATATTGATATACATCTCAACTAGACCTATATCCTACTAGACATTCCTTCTTCTACATGCTTCTTTAACACAGATGGGGGTAGATATGCCTGCTACTGTCACGCTGCCTTTGTGCTGGTGGAAACACATTCAGAGTGATGTATCATTTCAACATGACCAAGGTTACAACATGGTTATACCTCCCTCTCCCCTCTCTAACCATCAGACTGGAGTGGTTCTGCTCTCTGGCTTTAATTCCAGCCACCTGGGGAGTTTCCACCTACGCTCAGGGTCTGGGCTCACTTTATGTGCTTGTCACTCCAAACAGCTCAATCCTCTGGCTCTCAGCCCACGTACGCCCTATATCTGCAACTAATGAAGCAGAGCAGTGGTACCTAACAGCCAGCGGGGCATCAAACTGGATGGTGACCCGGTGAAAGACAGGCTGGTCCAGTAAGTTATGGAACAATCCTTCACACGATTCATAATTCACAATGGTTTCTGTTTACAACCAATGTGAGAGCAAAAAAATATGTCCACCAAGTCACTGACAAACACACTTTTTTTTTTTTAACCTTAAAAAAATCTGTTGGCTTAAATGAATGACAAATCCATGATCAAAACATAACAGCTTAGCACCTTCTTAGCAGCCAAAGTAATTCTGAAAACATTAGATTACAAATAGGGAGATAAACAAGCTGATCATGTCCAGTCACAGCACATTTGTAAACAACACAATAGCATTGGTTAGTAAAAAGTTTGATTTGGTAAAGTACATGAAATTGTTTATATGCTGATCTGAATAGAGTGTCCTGAGATTAGAGGAATGTGAGAGTGGACAGTGGAGCTTGAGGTGGGGGCGGTGTCATAGCCCTGTTCCATTTAATCAGCTCCAGATGTGCTCCAGCATGGCCCCTGCGCCAAGGAGGCGTCAGGCCTGCATTAAGAGCTCAGCCCTAGGCCTGGCCCAGAGAGTCCAGAACACCGCCACTCCAAGGAACAATGACAGAACCCATAGGTGGACATTTACTGTGACTTTTTGTCTCATTTATACCTACTAAATATAATCAGCCTATATATTTCATGCTGTTTTTGTCTGATTAGATCAATAGTTATTCCAACAATCATACAAATAATTACTCCTGCCCACATAACACCACATCTTCAGCAGCTCTGACTATAAACACCACTCACACTCACTGCATCATTAACCAGTGAATAGTGAGCAGGTACCACAGAAATACATGCACACTCAATAGGATATAAATTCTTTGTGTTGTATCCACTGCGCTGCAGGTCTGAAAGGAGATAGGCACTTGTCCTTGCTCTACTGAATCTGATTTGGTTAAGAATAGAGAAATGCAACAATGTCAGGTAAAATGCTACATACAACTAATGCCCTTACTGTGACACAAGGGCTAATTACTTTGTTTTACTCAATAAAATAGTCTATTTCCAATAAATGAAAAATACAAAAACTAAAAGAGTAAATATCACCTTAAACACTAAAGTGTAATGTAATTTCCATATATTCCTTAGGTACTAGTATATGATATACCATTTAAAATGGCTATCGCAATTTTCCTAAAACGTTACATCTGTAAATGATTCATTCAGAGGGAGTGACGCGTGGGCCACCATGACAAACAGGGGAAGCCCTCATAATGCCAACAGCATTTAGGGCTCACAGGAACACTCTCAGAGGAATGTCTGTTAGACAAGACTGTGGTAAACACCAAACAGATGGTGAGCTGTTCCAACCTGACCTAATGTGAGTGGCTTGTGTCAAAATAGTGCAGCAACTGGGCGAGATGGCTTAATGAGAAATATAAAACTTAGTCAGACACTAGGGGGTAACCTTGTGCTGTGGCTGGACAGAGCTCTGTCGCTTGTTTTGGGGATTCGTTCCCTCAAAAACAATAACAGAGAACTACAGAGAACAGACTTGGGGACTGAGCCACCCCCCTGCACACAGGACTTGGGGCAATGGTGGGAGTCACTGGGGTGTGTTGGGGAGAAGGATTTGAGGATCACCAAAGGCAGCACTGCAGGGATATGGACTAATTTCTTTAAACCAGGAGTGTGTTGGGTTTGAAAGATAGTACAAATAGTAGATATTTGATGGAGAGCTCAGGATGGGGCCTTTAAATCAGTTCAACAGCAGTGCAGTAAAGAGATGAGCACATCCACAGATTTTGTCCTTTTATTAAAAATTCAAGATTCAAGATTCAAGAAAATTTAATAGCACCTTGGAAGACAGCAGCAAAAACATAACAGGATTGTAAACAAAGGTGATACAATATGATAAATATGAATTTTAAATTATTATTACATTACACATAATTATTACATAACACATAGATACATTAAAAAGACACAAAACGTACAAAATGTGACAGTAAGCACAGTATTATTGAATGCTCCCTTATATATAAAATCATTAATGATCAAGCATAAAATCATTTGAACCATATTAATAGACTAAATAAATGATAAAATAGATAAAATCAATAAAGATACTATGTCCTAATTTGAGTGGTACCTGAGACAAAGTATCACTGATCCAGACCTTTACTGTGGCTGCTTTTGCATATTTTTACAGAATTCAGAATGGTGGCATTTTCATGATGCTTCAGAATAATGTTAGATTGCCTCTGTCTCACTCTTAACAGAGGAATGTTGAGATGTCAGATAAAAACAGATTAAAAGGTCCTTCATCTTAATTTGTTTAAAGCAGTAAGTGAGTGTTGTGTGTCCCTGGTGGGGGTCTTCCCTTCACCTCCCTCTGTTGTGTTGATTTGTGGCAGACCTCAGGAGCTCTGGACCCACGTCCAGATGATCAGTGTCAAACTCGAGGCTCCCACCATCACACCGAACACCACCAGCAACACCGCCTGCAACAAATGGCACAAAGCTAAATACATACACAAATAAACAAACACTGCAGTTTATTCTATTAACTAGCTGTAACAATGTGCAAATCTCATTGTTCAATATTATCAGTTTTCACCTCACAATGCAACATTTATTACATTGTACAGGCAATGAACTATAATAAATTTCCCTTAGGCCCAATAAGTATTCATTTGTTTGATGGCTGCATAACCCTTTTTCTCTAACTTTTATTCTTATATCTTACTAATTCTACAATTAATGCAGCCATCTATTATGTTCTATTTTTACTTAAATTTAAGATAAATCTATGACACTTTGTATACAGTATGAGCCTGTGTTACATTGAGTCATTTTATTGTTAGAAACATGTTTAAAAAAAAGTACTATTCATCACTGTGTTTAGAATAAACAAACACTAATTTAGTAATTAAGTAATACAAAGTAAGTAAGTTTGTGTTCAGCTGGTTGTTATATAAACTAACTGGGGTACATTTACATGGCCTGTAAAAATCTAATAACTAAAATAAACAGCCATTGGGGCCGCAAAAAAGAAACATGATCAAAATCACCTGGTCACAAATTAGTGAATTAATGGATTTTTAAAGCAACTATTGGATTTGGAAGATGATGTACAGGGATTAAAAAAATAAAAATAAAAACTCTTTCAATCTTTTTCATTTTCTCTTTCATTTTTGTCCACTTTAGTTTTCTGTTTTTGCTTAATCTTCCATGTCAAAAGCTGCACAGGTGTGAACAATGCAAAATGCAATGTTCTTTGTCGTGCATATCAGACAATAATCTGAAAAAATCTGGAAATCATATAATAATCAGATGTGTTTTGGTGTGTCTAATAACCACCAATGAGAGAAGACAGCTGAAACATATGAGGGGTTTGCTGTCCAAATTTGGACAGAAGAACACATAATAATCACTCTCCTCTTACCCCGATATAATCCAAAGACCTGAAGCGCTGATTGCTGATCCTGAGGTAGAAAAGACCAGGGAAAACAAACAACAGGCAGCTGGAGGTGGTTGAGCCTAGACCAAACAGGAAATACTCATAACAACATGTGACATTAATTATACACAAGGATATATTGCCATCAGTGAACTGGGATCAATACAAGTCGAGCTCTGCCCTGGAAACTACACCCACTGTTTGAATTACACTGAAACGAGCACATACCAACCACTCCAAAGACATTTCTGATGTCAGGAACAAAGATGGCCAAGGTCAACACTACGGCCAGAATACAGACGGTGGTTAGGGAGTGTATCCACCAGGAGAAAGGACGTGATCCGAACAAAAGAAGGATGAGTGCTTTACGGGCCTAAAACATGCATATTTTATTAGGAGATGGGAATGTGAGATGTAACTGTGTACAATTCTATCTTTGCTTACAGGAAAGTGGATGAGCGGTACAGTCAGGAGGACAGAGAGCAGGATGGCAATTCTCACAGTCATCACCACAACATCTCGGGGCAGATAGGCGTCATACCCCTGCAGCAACTCAGAGTCCACATGAGCTGCAGAGGCAGGGCAGAGAGGGTAAGGGCAAAAACTGCAAAGTCATTTCAGCCTAATTTCATTCTTTGATATGATGTTACATAATAATGGATGGAAGTGGGAAATAAGTTGTGACTCTAACAATATCTAAAATAAATACGCACACCGGAGGATTAATAAAAGTACATTATTTCCTCTATATGTTTCCTACCATAGAAGGTGAGGTATCCAAACAAAGCTGACACAAGGTAGAGAATGAAGCTAAGGCTAATGCTGATGTTTGTAACCCTCTGCATCCTTGTCTTAGTTGGTCTGAAACACACATAAGTGATTAGTGTAATTGTTTTTTAAGGGAAAATAGGGATATAAAGAGCTTTGTTACGAACCGGTCCAGCTCACAGTAGATGGGCAGGACAGCGGTGTGACACAGGAAAGAGAAGGCCATTGTGGGGATGGCATATGCACTCTGTAAAACACAGCACAATTGTCAGATCAGTCACAGAAATCAGAGGGCAGAGCTACAGCAGCCGTTTAATAAGTCCCACATTACAGTAACAGCAATATGAGGTTTGAATGTGCTTAGAACATTCACATATGGTATCACTGTGTCATAAACATGTGGAACCCTGAGCTCTAGACTTTTTCCTGTTCTGTGGTTTTCTTGTGAGAAAACCACAGAACAGCAGACAGATTTTCCACAACTTGTCACTATCACAGGTTCCAAATGTAGAGGACTTGGTACATACCTTACTGGAGAGAACAAAGAATTTAGCTGTGCACTCTGAGCCAGATGAATTTGATACCTGAAGGGACAATGAGACACTGGTTTGAATAGGGAAGAGTTTCAGAGTGAGTTCATTGAAGTTATTTCATGGTCTTGTGAACGCCATAGGGTCAAATGTCATTTCCGGGTTTGACCGGGACACATCAACTCTGCTTTCTCAAAGTCTGTACCACTCTCTACCACTCTCGTGTCTTAACGTCTGTGGTCTGTATCTCCTCCTTTGGTCAGCTTATGATTCCTGCTAGGTATCTGATCACTGGCAGGGCATAGCTGTTTATTGCCTGGGCCTTGTTCTTTCCATTGTGCTGACTTCTAAGGACTTGCCTTACTCGTTGCAGGTATTTGGCCGTAGCCGCTTTCCTTGTTGCCTCTTCAAGGTTGCCATTTGCTTGTGGGATACCAAGGTACTTGTAACTGTCCTCAATGTCTGTTATTGTTCCCTCTGGGAGTGAGACCCCCTCTGTGTGGACTACCTTCCCTCTCTTTGTCACCATCCTTCTACATTTCTCAAGCCCGAATGACATTCCAATGTCTGTGCTGTAGATCCTGGTGGTGTGGATCAGTGAGTCGATGTCTCGCTCACTCTTAGCATACAGCTTGATGTCATCCATGTAGAGGAGGTGACTGATGGTGGCCCCATTTCTGAGTCGGTATCCGTAGCCAGTGCTTTCGATGATTTGGCTGAGGGGGTTCAGACCTATGCAGAACAGCAGTGGGGACAGTGCGTCTCCTTGGTATATGCCACATTTGATGGACACTTGTGCAAGTGGCTTGCCATTGGCTTCAAGGGTGGTTTTCCACAACCGCATCGAGTTTGCAATGAATGCCCTTAGAGTCCTATTGATATTGTACAGCTCCAAGCACTCAGTGATCCATGTGTGTGGCATTGAGTCATAGGCTTTCTTGTAATCAATCCAGGCAGTGCACAGGTTGGTCTGATGGGTTCTGCAATCACGGGTGACTGTTCGGTCAACCAGGAGTTGGTGTTTGGCTCCCCTGGAGTTTTTGCCGATGCCCTTCTGTGCTGCGCTCATGTATTGATCCATGTGCCCCCTTATTTTAGCCGCCATGATGCCTGACATGAGCTTCCATGTTGTGGAGAGACAGGTTATTGGCCGATAGTTGGATGGGACTGTACCCTTTGAGGGATCCTTCAGGATCAGGATCGTATGCCCTTGGGTTAG